>CABHPR010129726.1:9819-32427 GCA_902168415.1 Peromyscus melanophrys | reverse complement strand
TATACAGGTGTGTGCACACTGCAGGCACACCACACTCTCACATGCATACACACACACACACACACACACACACACACACACACACACACACACAGCAGAAGCCTTTACAACTAGTCACCTGTTCCCTTGCCATTTGCTCCTAACATTACTAAGTTAGTGTGTATGGTCAGTGTATCTGCGTAGTGGATAGAAAAAAGTTATTCTCATTAGTGATTAGGTTTTCTGTACCTCAGCTACTCTGAGAATAAAAGGAACACAAGGCCGAACTGACCACTGTAGCTAAACTAGCTCACATATTGTTTGCTCTAAATATTGGCTTGTCAGCGGGCCAGATCTTTTGATTGCATGGTTAATTTCAGCTATTTCTTAGATGCCCAGGTAGAAGTAACAGTTGTGATGTGCTGTTCAAGGCCTTGTACATTTAAAATCCATGTTGTCCCTTCATTATTAAAAAATAAAAATAAACCCCACCTCACTGGAGAAGTGTTTGCACACCTGATGAACCGAGTCCCTGGCTAGTGATTTTGAAGGCTTCCTGTCTCTTCCGTCCTTTGTATGACAAACTTCACCTCGCAGTGACACCTGATGAACCGAGTCCCTGGCTAGTGATTTTGAAGGTCTCCTGTCTCTTCCGTCCTTTGTATGACAAACAGTAGTTGACAGATCACCAGAGTGTGGTACCTAGGGTTGTCCTCCACCCTCTCGATGGGAAGGAGGCCAGGCCAATACATCGGTAAGGAACAGGTTTACCTAGCTTGTCACTGATGTGTGTGGTACCTTGGGGCTCACCCCTGTGTTACCATCTTTGAGAGTGGAAGGATGTTATTATATTGGGGTTTCGGTGCTTGCACTCGCTGTGGACACATATCCAGCTAAGCTGAGCTAACATCAGCTTCCTTTGGTCTCAGAAGTGAAAGTGCACCGGTTTGAAAACTGCCTGATTACATAGCAAAACTGTAGCATGCAGTTTCTGTCTCAGTTCTTGACGTGTGGGGAACTGTGCAAGAATGAGAAATGATGGCTTGATGTATGCACAGTGTCTGACCAATGCCACACCCAGGGTGACCCAGGGTCAGTGGCTTTGCCAGGAAGGATATTGCTCTGTTGTGTGTCAGCCCCAGTCAGCATCAGGCAGGATTCCTTCATTCTCCAGTATTGGTTGTTGGATATGAGGGCTTTGCCTTCGTATTATTAAAACTCCGTTTAGTTTACTTAGCTCCAGAGGAGCCTGCCTTTGTGGGAGTGGGAAGGGAACATTGTTCCAAGAACAGAAATGGTGAACAGGAGCTTTGATGCTCAAATGTTTGTTGTTTTTTATTTCCTACACCCTGAGTGATTTAATCATAGTGCTTCTAATTACCAACATTAAAAAGCAGCACATATGTTCCCCGGGTGTACTGCCCCGGACTGCAAGGGCAACGGGACTCGTTCTCTGACACCTGGGAGCTGTGTTGCGGAGATACTGTGTGCCATGGTGTAGCTGAGCGTGGTGCTTGCAACACTGTGCCAACGTCGAGCTCAGATCTCCGAGAAAAGAGCTTTGTGAGCATCTTGAAAGTCACCTGCTTCATCCCCTTTATTTAAAAGATGGGAAAACTGGGGTGGAGGAAAGCTTAAAGTTTGCATTTGAATAATAGACTCAAACATTTTCTGGAAGCTTTTTTTTTTTTTTTTTTTAAAATGTTACCACGTTGTCATTCACAAGGCAACACTCGGCATCCATTGTGCATGACTTTCTGTCCTGATGTGCCCAGAGTCTCCTTCTTGTAGAAAGGAGAAGCGGCCGCTTCTTGCCTCAGCCCGGGGGACCTGCCACCTGTCTCGGATTTTCCTCTGAGAAGGACACTTGTCTGGAGGCAGAACTCAGCAGTGTGTTTGACGGTGACAGGGGTGATGGAAAAGACTCAAGGTGGAAGGCAGTCACAGACGGAAGCCATGGGTGGTGCAGTGCTTACTATCTGCAGAGGCCTGAGAGCCCAGTGAGCATCCTCAGGCAAGGGAGAACAGTCACAAATAGAATCATGCCTGTTTCCATGGCCATCTGACCACGGAGGAAAAACCCACCATGGTTGGTGTAATCTTTGTCTTTTGGAATATGTGATGCTTAATCTGAAGAATGAAGCACTACCCACCCCATCCCGTTTGTGTGTGTGTGTGTGTGTGTGTGTGTGTGTGTGTGTGTGTGTGTGTCCTGCTCTACGTATTTCACCTCATTGCTTTGAGGCAGTATCCTACTACTTTCTTCTTCTATTGCTGGAATAAAATACTCTGACCAAAGCAACTTAAGCGGAGAAAGTTGATTTGCGCTTACAGTTCAGGTTATGGCCATCGTTTGGGGAAAGCATATCAGCAGGAGCATGAGGCCTGCCATGTGGCATCTGCAGTTCAGAAGCACACATACCACAGAGAGAATGGGAACTGGGGCCAGGAAGCTATAAAACCTCACCACCACTGCCACCGCCGCCGCTGCTGCCATCACAACAAAGCTTCATCCTGTAAAGGTTCCATAACCCTTCCAAATAATGCCACCAGATGGGGCCAGAGTGTTCAGACACACAAGTCTATGGGAGACATTTCACCTTCAAACTACAGCAGACAGGGTCTCCCACTGAACCCAGATCTAGGCTGGTGGATATCAATTCCCAGTTGTCGTCTGTTTCTGCGTCGCACACGGGGGTTATCAGTGTATATGGCCACACCCAACTTTTTATGTGGGTGCTGGGATTTGAACTCAGGTCCTCATGATCACATAGCAAATGCTTCTTTCCGTTGACTAGTTCTCCAACCTTACACTTCTGTCTATGGACACTTGAAACAACTGAGCAAACTGAAAATTCATGAAAAGAGCCAGAGGAACAAGAAGTTCGTTGTGAGACTGTCTCCTAGAAGTGCCAGAGACGCTCCAGTACCCATGAAGTCTCACCAGCATGGCTGTCTAAACATGACCTGAACTAAGACAGTACCAGCAGATGTGCTAACATGGAGGCGAGAAAGCTCATGTGGTCTCAACCCGAGACAGCTACAGGCAGCTAAGGAATGCTGAGAGTGAGAGACGCAGTCTTCCTAGGGAAGAGCACACCACTGGTTATCCAGTTCCAGATGCCCAGCCCTGAAAACGTATGTACAAGTAATGTTATGTAGACTGAGCAAGTTGTGTTTATGTATTTGGGAACATGCACACACATACGTGTAACAACAGTTAAGGAAAAAGAAGCCATGAAAAAGCAAAACAGTAATAATCCTATAATGAGAAAGATGGTATCTAGTTTTATGATCAACTCTCAACTCTCCAGGACTTCGTTTTCTTTGTAAAGTGAAATCACTCACAGATAACATTTCCTGTGACTTGATAAGCCATCAGGTCAGACTTGGGCTCTCCATGATTCCAGAAACCAGGAGGTGGTTGATGGCCCCAGTGACTTAGTACCTGCAGCAGTGTGGGGAGCAGGGGGGCTCCCCGGATCAGCTGAAGGCCAAAATGCAGTATGCCAGCCAGAGCAGGCATTTGGTCACGCCAGTCTGCTCTCCATGTCCTCCAAAGCTGCAGCATAGCAAAGCCTGGTGTCCCCGAAAAAAAGCCTCAGTGACAAAGTGGGTTCCAAACTGGAAACTTCCCCAGAGGTAACTAGCCCATCTGTTAGCAGGCTGTAGAGTTTTATTTGGTTTTGGCCTATTTGAGTAATATGACATTAACTTTTATAGTTTGATAAGGTATTTAGAGTTCCGTCACACTAGTATTTTGGGGCTGTGGGTGGGGATAGGATCTCATTATGTAGCCCAGGCTGACTTAGTGGAACTTACTTAAGTATCCCAGACTGGTTTTGAACTCATGGCAGTCTTCCCAAGTGCTGGGATTGTAGGCATGAACTTGCACTATGAACTCTGCAGTATTATTTTAAAAATAAGAATTGTAGATCTTTGTCACCTCAGTAACTGAAGTGGTGACTAGAAATAAGGAATTAGAGCCGGCGGTGGTGGCACATGTCTTTAATCCCATCACTCAGAGGCAGAGGCAGACGGATCTCTATGAGTTTGAGACCAGCCTGGTCTACAGAATGAGTTTCAGGATAGCCAGATGTTACACAGAGAAATCCTGTCTTGAAAAACAAGACAAACAAACCACCACCAACAACAACAACAACAAAAAAAAAAAAAAAAAAGAAGGAAGGAAGGAATTACCCATAGCTGTAGCACTCTGATTGCATCTAGTCTTGTCTGGCATAGCCATAGCACTCTGATTGCATCTAGTCTTGTCTGCTCTCTGAGTTTCTTAGAAGGGAGAAATGACTGAATGGAAAATCCAGGTGTGGTGTAGCCGCACATGCCCACTGTTACAGTTTGGATGTAAAATGCCCTCACATGGTCTCCAGCTGGTGACACTGTTGTCCGAGACTGCAGAGCCTTTAGGAGGTGGGGCCTGCTGCTGGAAGTGGATTGCTGGGGGCAGGCTTCACAGTTCATAGCCAGGTCCTGCGTCCTGTCCCATCATTGTTTTTGACCTTCCCAGATGTCTGGAAGCCTTGCTCACCATGCCCACCCCCACGTTTCCCCCTCTGTAATGGATTGCACCTTCTGTCAGGTAAAATGAGTCCATCTTCGATTATGTTGCCTCTTGTCGAGAGTTTATTCCAGCAATGAGAAACGCAGCTGGTGCCCCCATCCAGCTGAAGTTCTGCCTGATGGCCAGTTATGCATTGTGAGATAAGCATGTTCTTGTCCTCTGTGACAACATGGTGACAGGTTGTCGCTGATATTTAAATTATGGGCAACATAATGTTAGCAGCTTCATATAGGTTCCTAACTTTTTGATATGTTGGGGGTCTTGAAATCCTAATGTTTAGACATTAGAGGCAAGTTGGCAAAAAGAAACAAACCCTCCATTTCTGTTACTTATTCTTGTTTTTGTCACCTATAACCAGTAGACTTATAAACCTGCTTCCATGTGTGAGACACCAAGATTCACCCCAGGTATGGTGATTTTGAGAGAAAGCAGCATTCATTTGAAGGCCTAGATTAATAAATTAAATTCAGCCCCGGAATGGTTCAGGATTTAAAACTTCAGCATAGCACAGTATTGAAATTACTCCTTACAATTTTTTGTTATGTTGTTACTAGATAGCATCTGACAATTAGGAAGGTTAACGGCTGGTTCCCAGCATGTATACTAGTTAGCTTTCTCCTTGGTTGTGACAAAATACTTGAGTGAACCACCTGGATGAGGAAAGAATTATTTTAACTCATACTTTGAGAGGGTTCAGCCTTGTCACTTAGGCACACGGGCAGAACTTATGGTGGCAGGAATGTGTGGTAGAGGAGCTTCTTCATGTGCCTTTGAAGCAGAAAGAAAGGGGAAAGAGACGCCTAGGACAAAACAGTTCCAAAGCTCCCTCTTTACAGTGACCCACTTAGCCAGCTAGGCTCTATCTTCAGATGTTTCCAGAATGACTCAAAGTAGCACCACTACTTAATAGGTTAAGCATTCAACATGTGCACCTACAGGGGAGATTTCAAATTGAAATGATAGCACTAGCTGGGGGTCAGTTTTTCCAAGGAACATAATGCAGCTTTCAATGTAAAGAACACACGTTTTATAGCAGCCAAATTGTAGCTGAAGTGATCCTGTTCCTGCCTGGCTCCCACGGCCCTCAGACCCAAGTCAACACACAGAGACTTATATTATTTACAAACCGTATGGCCCAATGGCTCAGGCTTCTTGTTAGCTGTTCTAATATCTTAAATTAACCCATTTCTGTTATTCTATAAGTTGCCACATGGCTTGTGGCTCACCCGTATCTTAACATGTTGCTTCTCTTCACAGCGACTGGCAGCGTCTCCCTGCCTCAGCCTTCCACTTCCCAGCATTCTCCTCCCTCTTTGTCTCGCCTATACTTCCTGCCTGGCTACTAGCCAATCAGCATTTTATTTATCAATCAATCAATCATCCACAGCACCAAATGAATTGTTTTCAGTGTGTAGTGTTACTACCACCACCACCACCCTAGTCTGTCCACAGAGACATTGGGAGGTGTTTGGGGGCTACTTTGGGTTGTATAAATAGTCCTGTGGGATGACTACTTCTGTTGAAGTCCAGAGTACCCTCACTGAGAACAACTTATTTCCTACTTGTCCTTAAGTAGTGGGTAACAGTTGTTTATAATTCCATTGTTACATTAACTGCAAATATTTCTCTACATCACAGGACTCTGCAGATAGAGCATGGTTTGACCCCAGATGGACCTGGCTGTGAATCAGACAATCTTCTGTGGTGCTTTATTTCATTCTTTAGGTTAACATAATATAAAATTGTATTTTCAATGTTCTACTCAGTACTGGGTGTATTTAGCTAGTACTTTGGAGAAATAAAACCTGCCTGCAAGCTTCAGTTATTAAAATAGAACCAAGCACCCACTCATCTTTTTACATTCTGTGCAGTGTTTTTGAATGGCAGTCTAAGTATTTTAATTGGTCTCAAGCTGATTTATAACCCCTTGTTTTATGTTTTTCTAAAATTTACAAGTTATGGTGCCATTTTTATTCAGTGCCATTAAAACAGTACAAACAGCATTTAGACAAAACAAGCTCTGTTCAGAAACCCAAGGGGTGTTCACTCACATGGTCTCCTCACTTTTAGGTGCCAGGGCATCGTGTCTGTCCTCTGGAGGGTCTTCGTGTGAGCTCTCTCTGGAGTGGAATGGAGCAGGCATGGTGGGGAGAGTCCCCCACATCGCTGTATCAGGAAATAGTCTGTCACTCCTCTCCTGTCTGGAACACAGACTCCTATTGCTGTTTGCCCTTGGACCCCATCAGGTGTTGGGATTTGAATATGAAATACCTCCTGTTGGCTCATGTGTTGAAAGCTTGGTCCACAGCTGGTGGGATTTGATGCTTGGCATACACTGCATGCCTACCATGGCCTTTTCACTTTGTTTTCATAGAGCTTGTGTGGGAAAGTTTCCCTGGATCCAGCTGATGGGACCATAGAAAGAAGATGTGGAAAATGATCCTAGGTTTTCTCTCCACATGTGCATCCAGTTTAGTCGCATGGCCATCTTTGTACACACTTCCCATCCATGCCTCGCTTTCTTCCCGGGCACAGTTTGGGTGTGTCCAAACAAACAGAACCCACAGTGAACTGCACTTGTTTGCAAAGGCATGTTATTGTTGGAGCCTCTCCTTGTGGGAGCTGCAGTTTCATGCTATAGTGCTTCCTCTTTGGAAATAAGTTAGACTCGTCGAGCAGGTAAAATCACCTTTTAGCTTGCCTCTCAAAAGGGGCTTGATAGGTCTTCTAAGGAGTGTTTTTGTATGGGGGAGGGGTTGTCTTGGTTTCCTGGAGAGGTGTTTGATGTGTTGAGCTACAAGGTGACCTGCAGGTTCTCTGATGAGCACCTTCATCTAATTGGTCTTCCATCTAATTGTCATTAAAGTCAAGCTAAGCCGCAAATGATTACTGGAGGCTTGGTTTCTTCATAAAGTCAGTAGAACTGAAGTCTGCATTCTTTCCCACTTTTTCTTTTTATATGCATGTGGCGTGCATGTATATACACATATTGCATGTGGATAGGCACAGGTTTGTGTATATGCATGCATGTGTATGCACATTGTGCAGAGACCCAAACTTGACTTCCAGTGTCTCCCAGTTGCTCGCCACATTATTGAACTGAGTCAGGGTCTCACAATTGAAACCAGGGCTCACCAGTGGGTCTAGTTTTAGCTAGGCAGCTTACCCCATTGTCTCTGTCTCCCCATGCTGGGATCATAGGCAGGCTGCCATGCCTGCCAGGCTTTTCTGTAGTCCCTGGGCATCCAAACTCTAATCCTCAAGTGCTGTATCCACTGTACCGTCTCCACAAACCAAGGCCTCTGTATTCCTAAGAAATGCATTAGCCAGGCAAAAAGCCAAAATATACTAACATCTCCTTAAATAATCTATTTCTTTTTCCCTGCACTATATAATGCATAGTTGATTTCACTGGATATTCTCATTTGTATAACTTTGCTACATCAGTTTTTTCCAATTTATGTGGATTTTCTCATTTGTAACAAGTATGCACTTTATTTTTATTTATTTATTTTTTTCAAGACAGGGTTTCTCTGTGTAGTTTTGGTGCCTGTCCTGGATCTCACTTTGTAGACCAGGCTGGCCTGGAATTCACAGAGATCCGCCTGCCTCTGCCTCCCGAGTGCTGGAATTAAAGGCGTGCGCCACCACCGCCCGGCAAGTATGCACTTTATGAGACTGATGTGCTACCTGCTGCCCAGGTGGGACAGCTGAACCATTGTAAATTGTAGATGTTGTCTGTGCAGTGACTCCAGTCCACGTGGGGCTGCAGATGTATTTGCCACAGTGTTGAAAATGACCTGCTTGTGTATCTCAGAAATGACCCGATGCGTTTTTGCAGGGAGGGACAAATCTCTTGCCCTCCTTCCACTAACAAAGAGCTGACATTGCTATGTTAGACCAGTGACTTGCACTTCAAATATCTCTTCTCTGTTTTCTTGCTAGCACACAGGAAGCAAGCAATAACTTTCGTGAATAAAACTTGCTTAATGTGTGGTGGCACTCTGTGTATTAGGCGACTGCCCCCCCCATTTGTTTCCTTCCTGCATTTAGTTTTTCATCGTAATAGAGTATACTCCTTTTTTCTCTTCCTTCCTTCCTTCCTTCCTTCCTTCCTTCCTTCCTTCCTTCCTTCCTTCCTTTCTTTTTTCCCTCTTGGTTTTCAAGGCAGGGTTTCTCTTTGTAGCCTTGGCTATCCTGGAACTCACTCTGTAGACCAGGCTGGCCTCAAACTCAGAGATCCACCTGCCTCTGCCTTCAGTGCCGTGAAAAGGTGTGCACCTCCAAAGCCTGACCGAGTACACTCATTTTCGACAATTAGTGCATACAGACAAGCAGAAGAAAGGGAACAAAGGGAGCCAAACCATTTAATGATAACTGCCATAATGTCTTGGTCTCAATTATTCATTTATATTTGCAGGTACAGAACATGCTTATTCCAAATGATTGGTTCCATGACATGCTTTGAGATTATAGAATCATATTCAATGCACCATGAACTTGTGTCGAGAATATTTACCCATACTCTAGGGTATAATTTTAATGGATAAAGATTTATATCATGTGTGTATCACAGTGTATTTAACAAATATCCCAGCAGATATTTTCTATTTCTGTTCCTATTGTTATCACAGATAGCACTCTGGCTAACTAAATCAGATATTGCTATGTATAACGAATCAGTACACACCTGTTGCATTAAAGCAAACATGTCAGTGTCTGAGGAGCCAGACATCTGGGCGGGGCCTTGTTAGGTGCTCTGGTTCAGTATGCTCTCAAATGTACAGTTGCAGTATTGTGACAGGTTGAGTTCTTACCAGAGAGCCCAGCCGGAAATGGATCTGCTTCAGAATCCTCTACCTGAGGAGCTGCTGAAGGTAGGGGTTCCATTCTGAGGCTGTTGGCTGCAGTTAGCTCTCTGTTGCTTGCCAAGTGGCCCTTGAACAAACCTTTTTGTTTCAGCAAAGCCAGAAAGAAGAGTCTTCTACCCTTGGTATGTTTATACTGATGAGGAGAAAGTCGGCTAGCAGGATGAAAGTTAGTTATATTACTTGTACCTAACCGAAGTGTTGACATCCTAGCCTCTCACCTTGGCTGTGCTGTTTGTTAGATGTGTATTATTGGTGGATCTACATTCCAGGGGAAGGGGATATGTGAGGTTGTGAATGCCGGGCAGCAGGAGTCACTGGGAGTCATTTACAGTGTGCTGCCCCATGAACCATCTTGTAGCTGAAACTCTTGAATGTCCTTTTCTGTCTCCAAAATGATGCTGTCCAATTATTTTCCAGAATTTGTTAATTCTGTATTCCCAGTACTTTTATTTCAGCAGTTCAGAGAAGGAGATGAGTTTCCCTTTCTTTGTTTAAAGTCCTTAGTCTAATAAGTGAAGTGAGACCATCCCGAGTCTGCCTTTCGTGTTGCTGATGCCAGTTTTTTCTGTCTCTGTTCCCATGTGAGATGTATCCCAGATTTCTGCCTTCTCTTTTCTTTCCATGAGCTTGCTGGCCCTTAAGGGTCAGCCACCCAGTAGTGTCTGTGAACTGACTGCCTGGCTGGACATCTCCTTAGGCTCGCCACAGTCCAGCCATCTGTATGTGTTTGTGGAGGTATCTTAGAATCTCTCCAGTTGACCGTTTCTGTTTTGTATGTGTGTATAAATACATGTGTACATGTGCATATAGGTGCATATGTATGCATGCACATGTGTGTATATGCATGTCTGCATGTATGTATGTGTGTTTCGGAGCATCCTCCAATCTTGCCTTCAACCACTGTTTCCACCCATCATCTACTCTGTCCAGTGTGACTGTCCTCAAACTCTGTCCTCCTTTTCTGCCAGGGCAGCTACCTGTAGATGTAACCAACTGCCTTATTAAATAAGAGACACAGAGCCAATGTAAAGATGAAAGCCAAAGAGGTCAGAGCTAAGAGTCTTACCCGCTTTCCGCCAGCTAGCCTCTCCCGCCAAGAGACCTCTCCGAAAAGGGACTCCTTCCTGTGCGTTTGATTTTAAATAAGAGTTCTGTTCTGCCTTCTCATTGGTTGTAAACCCAACTACGTGACTGCCTCGTCACTACCTCTCTGTACAGACCTCCAAGTCTTCTATGGTTGGTATTGAGATTAAGGGCGTGTGTCTCCAATGCTGGCTGTATCCTTGAACACACAGAGATCTTCCTAGTTTTGCCTGCCGAGTGCTAGGATTAAAGGCGTGCACCACCACCGCCCTGGCTTTCGCTATGGCTTGCTGATAGCTCTGACCCCTAGGCAACTTTATTTATTAACATACAAATAAAATCACATTTCAGTACAAATAGAATACCACTATAGCTACCCTTCACCTTTGAGATGACCTTAGCTCTCTGGACTCCTGCCGAGGGCTTCTGCCATGCCAACATTCCCCGGGGTGGTTTCCTAAGCTGGATGTGGTGATGCACACCTATTCCCTCAGCAATTTGAAGAGTCATGAATTTGAAGCCAGCCTGAGCTGCATAGCAAGACTTTATCTCCAGAATATAAGCAGGGGTGGCGAAAAAGCTTAGTCAGTACTTAGCGTGTACAATGAAGTGAGTTTGATCCTAAAAACTCAAATAATAAAAAGAAAAGCTGGGTGTAGCGGTGCACACTTTCAGTCCAAGTGCTGGGGAGGAGGAGATCAGATCCCCAGGACTCCCTGGCCTACTTTTAGCAGTACACATCTATCCAAACGTTCACAACAATGTTTCAGAGTGTAGGTCCTTACAAAGATCTGCTTTAAGGAATGGGTACAGATGGGTAGTATATGATACAGCCATCGTTTGTATTGGGCATTTTGAAATCTTACAGAGGATCAGTGTGGTTTTTATCAGTTAGAGCTGGTTTGGAAGGATGTAGAGTGGAGACTGAAGGCTGCTGCATGTGCTGACTAACGAGGCTTATACCAGTTAGGGGTGCTCTTTTGTTATTTTTCCCCATATGACGAAGTCTTCAGCCACTTCATAGTTTTTATGGCAGCTCCAGGATGTCACAAGCCCAGGCTACTTGTGGCTTGTCTTCTTTACCCCTTTCTATGCGACTGCTATCCCCGCAGACCCGGGGTCTTCCCTGCAGCTTCCAGCATCACACTTTTCCCAGGCTGAGCCAGTGAGAGACAAACAAAAGGCAAGTGTTGTTTGCCCATTAAAAGATTCCTCTGCATTGCTTTTCTGTTCCTTCTGATGACATCCTGCTCAAAAAGTTATTTAAGAACAACAGCACCATGGCATATCATAACCCCTGATTGGGGACGTGGAGACAGGAAGATCACTGGGGCTCTGGCCAGCCACGTTAGCTAACCAGTGAACTACAGCTTCAGTGAGAGCACGTGGTCTCCAAAGTTAAGGTGGAGTCAGGAGTGTTGACTCACTTCTTTAATATCACCCCCGGGAGACAGAAGCAGGTGGCTCTCTGAGATCGAGGTTAACCTGGTCTGTGTGGTGAGTTCCAAGCTGTCTTTCTTAGGGTTTCTGTTGCTGTGATGAAGCACCATGACCCAAAGTGACTTGTGGAGGAAAGAGTTTATTGGGCTTAGGCTTCCACATCACTGTTCATCCCTGAAGGAAGTCAGGGCAGGAACCTGCAGCAGGAGCTGATGCAGAGGCCATGGCGGGGTGCTGCTCACTGGCTTGCTCCCCATGCCTTGCTCAGCCTGCTTTCTTACAGTACCTAGGACCACCAGCCCATGGGTGTCCCCACCTCTAATCACTGATTAGGAACATGCCGCCCCACAGGCTTGCCTCCAGCCAGGTTTTATAGCCATTTTCTCAGTCGAGCTCCCCCCCTCTTTGATGACTTGGGGTTATGTCTAGTTGTCATAAAACCAGCCAGTATACGAGCCAGCCGGGCCTGCATATGAGAGTTTGCCTCAAAAACAAAAGCAAAACAAGATGAAAAGCCAAGCCAAAGAAACAAGAGCAAAACAGCAAGGTGGAGAGTGAGAGGAAAACAACCCAATATGAACCTCTGACCTCCACAGACTGCAAGGTACACGTGTACCCCCTTACCATGGACAAGTACACGCACGTACGTAAAATAATTAAAGAGACAAACACAGAACAGAAAGTTACGGATTTTATATCCTGAAAGGAGAGATGTCTTAGCCAACACCAACATTTACCAGCTTTTATAAATTATAAGTGAGTGGTTGTTTATGAAAGTATTCAGTTACTTTAATTGTTCCAACATAGTTTTTATCATGTTATCGCACATTGCGCAAATTCTGGTCCTCGTGCATGGAGTTTTATTAATAAAAATAAAATGTGTCGTAAATTCCCGATGCCTGGGGTTGTGAATTTGAAGTCTGCAGATACACAAGAGGAGGCTGACAAGTCACCCCAGGCTGTAGTGTGGCAGGGAAGCGGCTCCCTCCCCCACCAGAGTGGACACTTCATGATGGAGGATTCACTGTGATTCCGATTTTATAGAAGGTAGTTGTAGAAAAGCAGGGACTACCTTTGTGATCTGGGTGTGCTCAAGCACCTGGCTCTGCTTGCCAGGATTTCACAGTGGCAACCCTCCGTTGTGAACTGACAAGCCCACATTTCCTGCCTCAAACCCCAACAGTGAGCGGAGAATGAACTGAGCTGTGATAGTCAACAGAAAACACACCAGCAAGGGGTAAATACCTATCAAGAGAAAATTCAAAAATAAATAGAAATCTTAAAAATTTAATAGTCTTTCTGGGAGGCAGAGGTAGGTGGATCTCTGTGAGTTCAAGGCCAGCCTGGCCTACAGAGTGAGTTCCAGGATAGCCAGGGTTACATAGAGAAACTCTGTCTTGAAAAAAAATTTAAGAGTCATAAAAAGAAAATTTAAAAATCAAATCAGCTGAACTCAGTGGCTTAGTTAATATATACATATTAGTTTATATATATATATATTAGTTAATATATATAATATATATATTAATTACACACATGCACTCACGTGTGTGCACACACATATTGTTTAAATTCCTAATAATTTCATTCTTCATAGTTTGTAAACTCCAGGTACAGGATGAAAATTCAGTTCTATCCACAGAATGCATGACTGTGCATATTTTTAAAAAAGCTATGTATTATTATTCCGTGATTGCATCTGTGTGATGGATGGGGTGGGTACCACAGTGTTCATGTGGAGATCCAAGGAAACTTTACAGTTCATTCTCTCTGCCTTCGTGAGGTCCCAGGGATTGAACTGGGAGTTAGTCAGGCTTGTGGGGCAAATGTCTTTACCTGGTGAGCCGCCTCACTGGTCAGCTACCAGCTGTGTTGTTGTGGGTTAGTAGGCACCTGACTACTTCCTGACTACTTGCTGTGCCGTGTTGTATTACTGTTTTCTGAGTAACGCTGACTAAGGTGCTTACTGGCGACATGATGGGGCCCCTGTTGGGCGGGGCGGGGCACATGGGTACAGTTTTGCTTGTTTGCACATGTGCTTCCCCCATGCAGAAGTTTGGAGGAAAAGCGGAGGTACTCGAGAGCCTGGTAACATTTCTGGGAAGGTGTTCTGCGTGGTTTCCTTGAATGCCGTCCCCATCACATGCTCCGCACACAGGTACAGCGAACGGCAGTACGATGGTTCGGGAAAGCTTTTCTCTGCATGCAATTATTGCAGTGGTTCAAATATTTGCCATAATTTTAGCAATTAAGGTGCACACTGTCCACCTCTCGTCCAGTGAACACGTTGTCAATACACACAAGCCTCTTCTGTTCCTGGGTGTGTTTTCTTACGCGTTTCATTATTCATGGTGCCTTTTCCTGAAGATGTGCTCTTTTTTGTATGAAAATAATCAGGAGTCTTACTCATCTCTTGACAACAAATCCTGACCTTTGGGGCTGTGTGACATTAGATCATGTTTAAGAGCAGGGCCTATTACAGGCCAAGACTATGTCTTTGCCGTTGTGAGGTCACAGAGTCCAGTGTGGTAATTTCCATCACAACATCCAAGCCAGGCGGGTAGCAGTCTAGTCTCTTGGACACCTGCTGATCAGATAGAGTTTATTTCTGACTTCTGGAGACCCTCCCATTCTTTGTAATAAAATTCTGGTTTTTAGATATTTTTCTTTAACTTTAAATTGTCTTGCATATATCATCAGTGGCTGGTTTAAGTTACTCATCTATTCAAATGCAATTGTCATATCCTTCCTGACCTTTGTCTTCAGACTGCACATTCCCCTGGAAGCCAAAGAAAAAGAGGAACAGTGTATGGCCATGTGCAGAATACTGTCCAAGCAACAGTTAGTGGGCTGCAGGAAGAACAAGGTTGTCCAGAGAGAGCTATGTGCAACGTGGCCCTTAGAAGTTTTCATCCACAGAGGATTTAAGTGCAGATGGCTCTTTTCCAGATGTGTGCACACATTGCACTCAAGCTGACCTCTATGTCTAGTGTCCAGCTGTTCCAGTGTCTGTGCAACATGGCGTGACCCATGAGTTTTTGTAATTTAATCTTCAAAATGTGATTTCACTCATTTCCAAGTGTTTGCTCCAAACAGTGCTGACTTAGATCCTTTAGATAATCTTGGTAGAAATCACTCTCCCAGTGGAGCCTCATGAATGGGCTGGTCAGAAAACGGAGACAGGAGGATCTCAGGTCCACATCCTGCCTGGGCCGCTTAGTGAGATAGCGTCTCAGAAATAAAAAGAATGGGTGCAGTGCCATACCACTGAGCTTATAGCTCTGGGAGGGCAGAGACGGGAGGATTCCTGTGGCGTGGCTTGCCAGACAGCTAGTTTTCTAGAACTGGTGAACTCCAGGCTCAGTGAGAAACCGTGTCTCAAAAACTAAGGCGAGGTGTGATGGAGAAGAAAAACGTCAACCTCCAGCCTCTAAGTGCACGCACACGGGCACCCCTCCCACACACGTACATATGAGCAAGAGTATACACACACACACACACACACACACACACACACACAGAAAGGACACTTAACGTCAACCTCCAGCCTCTAAGTGCATGCACACGGGCACCCTCCCACATGTACATATGAGCAAGAGTACACACACACACACATACACACACACACACACACACACACACGCAGCTCATGGATGTAGCTCATTAGTAGATTGCTTGCCTAGCATGCCAAGGCCCTGAGTTCAGTTTCCTGTACTTCCTCAGAAAGAAAGACATTTTGGGGATCTTCTTCCTCTGATCTTTCTCTACTCCAATCTCTTACAAACAAAAACAATAACAAACCGGACAGCTATTTTCCTGGCTCCTTTTTACTCTGCCCTCCTCTCCTGGTCACATTCCCATTACAAAATAGCATTTGTATATCTTACTGTAACAATGTAATGCCCAGGTTACTGAAGGGCCGTGCATATAACTTTACCGTCAAAGACTATGCTGGACTGGTTCATCTGCACACTGTGATGGCACCAGAGTCCTCCAGCCGCTCGGTCTCAGCGCATAGTGGAGACTGTGGTTGAAGCATCCCTGAGGCCTGTGAACTGCTTTCTCATACAGCTGCCAGCCAAGCGTCTTCCTCTTCCAACTTGATCTTTAACTGAACCGCTTCCAATGGAAATGCAATTACATTTGTCCTGCTTAAACTCCATCTTGGTATTTTGAGTCCAGAGTTCGAGCTTGCTGTGATCTTCCTGATCTTCGTTCTCTCATGGATTTCTGTGATGCCTCCATGGAAGTGTCTCCACGCTAGTAGGGGGGTCCTGTGAACAGATGTGTCTCAGCTGCCAGCTCACGGCTAGAGATACAGAAAGGAGGCGGGTCATTCCCCAGGAATGGAGCAGTCCACTGTCTGTTCTCAGTACCTAATATTCTCAGGTCACAGCTCACAGTCCAGCATAGAAGTCATCTATTAATTATATCTAACAAGCAGGAAAAGAATTTAAGGACTTGTTATTGAATTGGAGACTATTTCTGTCATTTGCTTCTTTTGCATCTAGGAAAGGTAGTAGGATGTGACTAATGGAAACCATGTTTTCTCGTTTGGACCAGAGTCTTGTTAATGCACTTGCCCACTGCTGTTCTGGCACAGAAGTCCTTGGTTTACGTGTACAGTACACCTGAAGAGCCCTGTTCGCTCCGGTGAAATGCTCACCTGTGCTGGGCTGTTTGGGGTAGAATTGCAGGTGTGCTGAGGTAATGCTGAGCCTCATATGTTCTCTCCTTTTTCTCCTGCTGGTTTATGCACTGCACTGGCTTGAGGAAGGCCAGTTCTCAGTTTAAAGCTGTGCTTTGCAAACAGCAACATATGAAAGCTCAGGTCGACATACTGCGGCCTGTGACCTAACTCTGGCTTTACCACCTTTTTCTCTAAATTGTGTTTGTTTGGTTTTGAGACAGGATTTTACTATGTTGATGTACCCCTGGTGGGTGGCCTGGAACTCTATGTAGACCAGGCTGGCCTTGAACTCACAGAGATCCTCCTGCCTCTGCCTCCTGAGTGCTGATTAAAGGCATGCATCACCACACACAGCTCTCTTGATCATTAAATGGCTAGGGGGAAAATCAACAGAAGGATAATACTTCTGACATATGGAAAATCTCTAAAATTCAAATTTCAGCATGTGCCAGTAAAGTATCATTGAAACCAAGCCATGCTCATTCGTTTGTGTGTTGTCAGGGGCTAATTTTGCTCCAGTAGCATCCAGAAACACTTCCTATCTGGCCTTTTAGAGAAATGTTAGCTTATCACCTATAGAAGCATTGTGCCAGCTCACCTGGGTTCCTGAGCCCTTCTCCTGATGCGAATCTCTGGAGCTGTGCTTCAGGAATATGCATGTGAAACAAACTTGAAACTCCCGCTTAGACAAAGCACTAAGTCCTGTGGCAGTGACCCAAGGGTGTGTGGACAGCACAGCTTCTGCTCGCCTTTCCCCTGCCAACTGCTTGCCGTTTGATCTTGCGTGTGGTAACTTGTCTACACACTATCTGATGGGGGCAGATTCTAAGCACTGCTCTCCAGATTGTGGGGAGAAGGTCACGTTAGTTTCTTTGGCCCGCTGTTACCAGAATGTGAGACATTGGCAGAATGAACTGGAATTTGTTCTCTCACGATTCTGAAATCCAGGAGGCCAAAGTCCTGCAGGGCTGTTCCCCCACTGCCCTCTGTCTCAGCCATCACAGTGCCTCTTGCTTCCTCTCACGGCGCCCTCTACCTGCCTCAGGATGCTGAAGGATTGCATCAGCAAAGACCCGTTTCCAAAAACGGCTGTGTACAGGTTTGGGATTAGGATATGGCCATATCTTTTGGGGCCACCATTCAGCTTGGAACTAATGTCATTATTTTTTATTCCAATAGCCAGTCCAATTCCAGATTGTAAGGAATCGATCTCTTCATTTCTAGTCCCACTTGTACAATTTTGGTTTCATTCTGCCATGGACATCTCTTACTTACACATTTATGATGGTTTCCCACTTGGAGAACCTTAGAATGAATTTCTGAGCCGGGAATTTGGGACTCTCTGTACTAATGGTGCCCACACATTGTCATTTCTATCCCCCCTTTCTTCCTAATGTGCCTTTTCCTCCAGCCACCTGCTCTGCATGTCCTCACAGTTCCTGCTTGTCCCTGAACCTGCGCACACCACCCTTCTAGAAACCCGCCTGTGCCTGAGTCCTCATCACTGCTCCTTCCCTCGGAGCCCATTTCAGTAATGACCTTCCCCTGAGAACGCGGCTGTGCTTTTGTGTTGTGTGGGAATCTCTGGGCTTCTGCATATTCTAATATCTCTGAATGCATTATCCTGGTTCCAAGTGTCCATCATCTTTAAGTCAGGGACTGAGAGAGATAGTGTCTCTCAGTGGTAAAGGACAGAGCCTCTAAATCAAACCTTGGGTCCTCGACTAGATCATTCAGCTCCCATTACTGCGATTTTCCATCATAAATAGTGTTGTCAGAATGACATGAAGAAATGTGTGTAAAGAACCTGGAAGAGTATGAAATTGTATGTCATTATTGACTCAGCTCTATTTCCTGGTGGTTAATACAAAGACTTTTGTAAGTGCCACTAAATAAATACTTGTTCAATTTAAAACATCATGTTCAGACAGCATTTTTCTGTTCGGATCCTGTGTTTAGAAGTTCCAGTAAGAACAGGTATAAATCAACGAGCTCTGCTCTTCCGTTGGATGTCAGTATTGTTAGGATTCACCTTTGTCCTCTTGATTCTACTCCATCTCCGGTGATTGGTGGTTAAGTCGCGGCTTCACATTTACCGTCGTACGAGCTAGCTCAGAGCCCAGTACTCACTAGCCTGAAGTCTCCACTGAGTGGAGACTTTTCTGAAGCCCATTGAGGGGAACAAGTGCCCGAGAAAAGGGACAAACCAGGAGTCCTACCAGACTGTAGTAATACTTACACAGATGAGTGCCCCTGTGACTAATCCCATGGAGAATAGCCTCCCAGGGGGTCATTTCTGCTGTGATTTGTGAGCTAACAAACTCTGCTGGGAGGGTAGGGCTTTCCAGAACACACGGAGAGCTCACCATGGCTCTTGGATGTGCCCAGTTCTGGAAGACTCATAATGGAGAAGCTGAGGAGGTAGGTAGCCAGGGGCTGCTAAGCCTATGTTTCTAAAGAGGATTTGGAATGTGTGTTTCAAAGCATGTGATCCTAGGTTTTGTAGCAGAATGCCACATAGTATGTGAACTTTCAAGTCACCATTCTAGATATTGTGACAGAAAGTGGGCAAGCAGAGCTCAGGATGAGAACCAGCCTGTGACCCACTCACAGGAGCTGCTGTGTGTCACTCAGCAAGGGTTGGCTCTGCTCCAGTGTAGGGACCACGCTCCCATAGACACTCGATAATCTTATTCCGGGTTCTCTCTCCCAGGCACAGGCTGGTTGTATTTTTGTTTGTTTGTTTTTTAAATGTTGTCCAACTACTTGATATTCACAAAAGCTCAGCCAACACCTGACTTATGTTTATTCTTCAGTTACTTACTTTATCCCTCATGTACACTGGCCCATAAAGTTAGCCTCCAAGGGTAGTTCTAAAAAGCCAGCTTAGCCTGTAATGCAGCCCAAATACAATGTGTTAGCAGTAAAAATGATTCTAAAGATTCATTAGTTGTCAGTCTTGTGTCATCCCAGCTATCCACAAGGGGCGTCATGGTACCAGCAGCCATCCTGCCTTGCAAAACCCGATGGTTGCCAAGTAGATGGTTTGCGTGTCTCCCTAACCTCCCCACATGTTTAGGCTCTGAAGGCCTGTTGGCTGAAAGCTGGAACTGCCTGGATTTAGGGACTGTGTGACAGAGACTTCTTTTGAAAGAGGCCAAGCTTGTGTCCAGGTGTCTAGTGACATTTCTCATTCAGCTGACATAGGACCACGGGTGCTGAAAGAATAATAGTGACAACTTTAGAAATCAGAGCTAAATATGTTGCCACATGCACGAGTCCACATGAGCTCCCTCCCTCTGTTTTCTCTCTGCCTCTCTTTCTTACCTGTTATAAACTGGTAATTATTTGCTATTTTAAAAAAAGTTCAAACATACTTTATAACCTTTATTGTGTGTGGTCATTTTACTAAACACTAGACTTTCTTCTGTTAGTTTCTCATCGTTTTGGTGATTCCTCCAGGTAGGTAATCCAGATAGCTGGATAGAACAACATCTACTGAGAGTGTTTTGGTTTTCTTTTGCACATCAGCCAGCTCTGTGTTTTATTGTCTTGGCCGCTACTTGTGCAGCAGGTACAGCAGCTCCTGCTGGTGGCAGGTGGCTCTACTCGCCTTGGGCCACAGGTCAAGGGCATATACTTGACCTTTATACGATTCCCCATGGTATCCTTTCTGAGTTTGGTTAATGGCTGCGAGACATGCTGCTGCTGCTGCTGCCTGATCCAAAGGAAGGAGAGTTTGGGTTTTATTTTATTGTTTTTAAAATTTTATTTATTTTTGAGACAAGGTCTTGCTATATAACCCAGGAAGCATTCAGACTCAACACCCTGACCCAGCGTCTGGATTACAGCCTCTGGATTACACCACACCAGTTTACTTTGCTTGGATGGGGAACTGAAGTGTACTTCCTGAGTTTTAGGAAATGCATGGGTAAGGGCAAACCATTAACTGCTGGGATAGACTAGGGCAGCTGGGAACAGTGTAGATGAGGGGATGAAATAGGAGGGGCTGGGGTTTGGGAAACATCAGGGCAAAGGAGTAACCCTTGGGACTGGAGAGATGGCTTAACAGTTAGGAGCACTGGCTGCTATTCCAGAGGACTAACGTTCAATTCCCAGCACCACATGGCAGCTCACAACTTGTCTGTAACTCCAGCTTCAGGCTATCTGACACTCTCACACAGACATACATGCAGGCAAAACACCAATGCACATTAAAATAAAAATTTTAAAAAAGCCCCGGGGACGGGTTGACAATTACCATTGAGTTCAAATTTGAGCCAGGGCCACTCAAAGGCCAGTGGTGCTACCAAGCAATGTAATTGCAGATACACAGCCCCTGAGAAGGGGCTATATGTATAGCTTTGTTTCCTGAAGACAAAAATCTGGAGGCCAGGAGTAACCAGAGCAGTGTATCAGAACCTACAGGGAAGAGCGAGTAGCTTAGCTGGCTGGTACCTAGATGGAGGCTATACAGCTTGGCTTGGAGCCCTACTGCCTCCTGCTTGCTCAGTCCCTGTCTTTGTCTCTCTGCTACTCTAGTGGCTTCATCTACAGATGACAAATTAAATTAGTGATTCTTGATTAGTTCTTTTTTTAAGCTGTGAAGTGAATGATGAGAATCTAAACGTTGATAGTGACTTGGATGATAGTATAGAATATGATAATGCTATTGTGGCCACAGAGGATGATGGACTTGTTCTTACGGATGGTATATTAAGCTGTCATGATGCCTGAGGTTTATTTTCAAGTTGTACATGGGAAATGTACATGCGTGTATTGTGTGTGTGCCCCAATGGAGAAGGGAGATGAAAGTGTGGCAAGATATTATTTATTTCTGAATCTAGATAAAGTATATACCATTATCCATTATAGTATTCTTTCAGCTTTTTATGGGCTTGAATTTTTACAAAAATAAAACATTAGGGATCAAAAACAAATACATTAATAGCACAGAAAATGTTAAGGGAAACTTTAAGAGCATAGTAATGAGGGCCACTAGGTCTGCTACATCAGCATTCATTGAGCAAGGCTACCACATCTGGACTGCTAGTTCAGTTATGAAGCAGCCACAGCACAAGGCCATATAGTAATCAGTGAGTGGACTGAGTCAGTCGAAGACCTGGTGTGGCTATTTCTTATATTCATCAAGTGACATGTTGGAATTAGTTCTGAGCAATTATCAAAGGGGGAAACATCAATTTTGTTTTTCTCAAAACACAGACCTGAATTCTACTGTATCCATTACTTTTCTTGTCACTGTGACCAAGTCTTGCACAGGGGGCAGCTTGAGGAGGGTTTATTATGGGTCAGTTTGAGGTTGTAGTCCATCCGGACGGGAAAGTCCTCACAGTGGGAGAGGCTCACAGCTGGGACAGCAGAGCCGCTGGCCACATCTGGGCAGATCTGGAAGCTAGGGCAATGCCAGTGCTTAGATTCCTCTTTTCCACCCTTTATTCGCTCTAAGGCCCCAGCACTGAGATGGTGCCACCCACATTCAGCATGAGTCTTTCTCGCTCAGTCCTCTCTGAAAAGACCCTCATTGACTGCCCAGAGATGACTCTCCCATGTGATTCTAATTCCAGTCAAATTGACAATGTGAATTAACCATCACAGCTGGAAAGTAAAATATTGGGAAAAAAAAGACCTCAAGAATTATTTCATAAGCTTATAGTAAGTTGAACAAATCACAAAAGAATCAAAGTATTTAACCATATAAAATTATAACATTATATTAGCAGATACTAAGAGACCGATTTGGAATCTCATTTGCTGGATATTAATTTTATCATCTTAAATTCATTGAAATGAAGCTTCTGAAAATCCCCAAGTTCCAGAGAAGTAGTGGTTAAGTCAAGAGCAGCAAATCACCAGAGAAATAGAGAAACATGCATAAAGCCACTGCACAGGACACAATGCTGAGGAGGTGCAGTCACTGCACAGGACACAGTGCTGAGGAGGTG
>CABHPR010129725.1:0-19790 GCA_902168415.1 Peromyscus melanophrys | reverse complement strand
TATATATATATTTTTAAAGAAATGTGATATATTGATATTTAAGCTTTGCACACTATATATGAATTTATCTTTAAAAGCCATTATATCATTAACATCGAAATACCCCAGGTTCTTCTTTGCTAACTTTTCAGTTTTGAGATACTGTATCACTGAATTCTCTATACTGGCCTTGAACTTTCTGTAGCCCAGGTAGGTCTTGAACTTGTGATCCTCCTGCCTCAGCTTTCTAAATATCTTATTTGGGTTTTCAGGTGTGAACTCTACTAGACCAAGATGGGAGTTACATTGGCAAATCCGAAGGTAACATCAGAAGCCAGGGGATCGTCCTCTAACGCCCTTGAGGAAGAGAGAATAAGGCCATATGTCTCCTTAGTGTTATACTTTTAGATTCCAGAATGATGAGACATTAAATTCCAAATGTTTATAAATAAAGATCACTGATAAGAAACATGCCTTACATACAAATAAAGAAGTTGTATGTAATTCATAAGATATTAAGGGTATGACATAAGTTAGGCTTAAGGAAATCAACTATAAAGCAAATGCATGAAATTAATGGGACAATAAAATAAAACTGTATTTGTTAGAAAATTTTACAGTTAAAAAATAAACACTGTGGTCTGTGCTGCTTTGTTATTGTGTAATATATGAGTTATGGCAGTAGGTCATCTTGCAAAAATGAAAATAATTTATTTTAATAGGAAAATCTTTTTTCCCCTTTTTGTGAAGCTGTGTACACACTAGGTTCCACAGCCCCTTTTGATTACAGTGATATACTGCCATTCAAATAATGGATACCATATAGTACTTAACATGAAGCTGTCAACCTTCATTCTCTAGCTTTTACTTAAAAACCACATTTAGAATCAAATGTATGAACTGATATAAGATGGGCTGTTATAATTTTTTTAAAGTATGGGGATAAGGCAGACTTACAAAGCTAATGGTATTAAAATTCAGTGTGACTATATCATTTGTGTTTCCTTGGGGCTCTCTGTATGTCTAGCACAGGAACTGAAGAGGAAGTGTGTGGATCCCATTACTTTAACATTACTCTAATTCCAACATTCCGTGGAGGCTTCTGTTCCACAGGAGATTATTGAATGAGTCTGCTCCTTCTATATATGGCTTATGAGTATTCAGATTAACTTATCTTCAGCATATAGGGCTGTGCTTATATTGTCTGTTTTAAAGTATTTAACCCTGGTTGGAACAGTACTATCATGTAATGAAACTGTATATGGGAAAATCTAGGAATATAGAACAAGATTAAAATACCAAATTCAAGGAATTTTGTTGTTGGCACCTAAAGGCAGATTCTGTTTCTTATCAGTCTTGCCTTTACAGAAATCCTGGCACAGAATTGATGAGTCTCAGATTTAAATAATTGGGAGTGTAGTACAGATCATTTTGCTACACAATTATTGAAAGGAAATTTGAATGTTAAAAGAAGCAAACATTTTTCATGTGTTAATAGAGTGTATGCAGTCTATCAGACATTGGAAAATCTTATGAGATGTATAGAATTATTGAATAATCCTGACACCTCAATGTTTATGTCAAGTTCAAAGCTGAAGCTAGCTATGAGAGTGGTCAAAAGTACAAAATGAATTTAAGCTTATTCTTCACAAAATGTAAACATGAATACACAAATATGTCAGATTTATAAAAGGTAAAAAACTGATTAATATAATAAATCTGGAACCTTTCCTCACCTCTTGCTCACAGACACACGCCTTCTGCACATAGCCCATCACTTTCTACTTCCTTAGCAAGCCATGACCAGCCGTGGTTTGGATCCTATTATCCAGCTGCTTGGACCTTCCAATTGCTAGAATTATGAATTAAACCTAAGCATAAATTTCAGGTATTTTACTATAGTAACACAAAATAGATAAATATCCTAAGTTTCCACTTTTGGTGTGAGAAAGCCCTGATTTCTCATTGAGGTTTAGGTTATGCTTGTATTACTTAAAGAATTCTTGGTTATTTATATTTGCCTTTTGACTCATTACATATTTCACTTACTCTCTATCTGCTTTCAGGTTTTTGAAAGAGAGGTCCACTAAGAGTTCTAAGTCTTTCTTCCTGGAAAGGAGAGGCTTAGCTTTGTCTGTTCTCAAGACTTCGCTTCAGTTTGGGTTGTGAGATGGTGAATGTGATTTCTGCAGATGTAGATGCTTAGCATTTATCTTGCCTTACATTCCTGATAATTTAAGATCAGAATGCAATTTATATTCTGTTTTCTTCTGATATTCTAATTATCCATATATAATACTTATTCATATTTCCTACAGTTCACTGGTGCTTTATTCTTTTTCATGCTTCATATTTTTTGCTTGTTTTTCTCTTTAGGCTTTTCCTTGGTATTGAAGTCCCCACCAGTCAAGGCTTTCTTTATTTCCGTAATATTTGATGTTTGATAATGGTTTTCTTTCTTTCTTAGAGTTTCCATTTTTCAGTTTATAAAACCTGTCTGTTCTCACACATCAGCACTATTTCTACTTCAAGAGCCCTTAAAATAATAGCCAAATTTATTTAAAACTTCCAATCTAGTAATCCTGCATCTGTGTTCCATCTGAACCAGATTCAATCATCAAATTTCTTTCTTCAGACTGTCATCCGTTTTCTTCCCCATGTCTTATATCTTCTTTTGTAAAACCCACAGGATCACTAAACAATGGAAACTAAGATTTACATTGTGGCTGTAGGTGCTCTAGTTTCCAAATGTCTCTGGTGTCCTTCTGTCTGCCCCCCTCTTGCTTTTGGGCTCCCCAAATTCTCCTGGAGAACAGCTGTGTCCTAGAACTCACGCAACAATGACTATCTGTTATATTGGTGCCCTCCTGCATTTCTGGTAATATATGGAGAAGGAACATGCTTTATAACCAGGCTGATAAAATCTCAGCTCTTCATAATGCCTGTCTCTGGTCTGTGATATCCACAGTGTTTCCTAAAGTCAGCTGACTCTTCCTGTGAGACAAGAAGGTTAGTGAGACTACCTTTGGAGAATTGCCCTTCCTCTGAAAAGGAAAAAGCTCCATGAAGTCTCAAGGGTTCAACGTTGTTTATAGAAAATGTTCAGAACATACTGTACAAAGACTATTCCTTGATTTCTTTTGGCAAAGTCAAGACGACTTTTCCTCTTCAATGGAGGAATAAATTCATGGTGTATCCTCATCTCAGATCATAACACCAAACATTCTCACTATCAAACTCATCCCTCACTTGCTTCTGGGAATTTATCAAAATTGTAAGTTAAATCTTCCAAAAGGTTGGTGGTGATGGCTTCTGCTACAACTAGAAATTATGGTGGGCTCTGTGTTTACCCATCCTTTTACTGAAGAATGGCAGTTACTTTGCAGTTAATTCTCTGATATGTCTAAAAAAATATTTGTTGCCAGTATATTTCTTCCTTAGAGGGTGGGCATGATTCCTTTCAAGCATTTCATATTTTGGTGTTGTAACTAGAACAGGTTTATGTGTCTTGACAGTTAAATTGATCAGGCTGTCTACAACAGCTCCAACTCACTGAGTTTGCTCAGATCAACTTGATTGTTGTTCTTCAAACTGTAGACATTTTCAAGAACATGAACATAGGAAAGCAAGGAATTTTCCCTAACTGCTTCTAATTCAAATTCAAACGAAGAGAATGTCTCACATCACCCTTCAAAATTGTTTAAAATTCTTGATAAATGTTTATATAATCTGTGAAAGTAAAAAATATAACCAGCGCTAATAGATTTAAAACAGTTTCTACATGTTAAAGGCCAACCAAGGCTATATGTGGCCTTGGTTACATAGTAAGAGCCTGTCTCAAAATACCACACACACACACATACACACACACACACACACACACACATACACACACACACACAAAACACACATGTGTGTGAACACATTAAAATATGTTTAATGAGAAAGTTTTTACAATTATTTGCAATTATCTGACTTTAGTAACCAAGAAAAACTTCCAGTTGCAGATGCTCTTGATTGTCTAAAGGACAAAATGAACATCTCAGACCGAAAGCCCACCTGTTTCTTATTCTTTTTCATTTCGTCTCGCCATCATTTTTCACCTTAAAAACGCTCTTCAGTTTTGCAAGATTTGGTCAACATTTAGGAGCGTGGACTGATCTTCCAGAGCACCCAAATCCAAGTCTTCCAGAGCACCCAAATTCAAGTCTTAGCATCTACACTGGGCTGCTCACAACCACTTATAATTCCAGTTCTAGAGAATCCAACCCCCTTTTCTGGCCTCTTCTGACACAGCATGCACTGGTTGCACAGACACACAGGCAGGCAAACACACACACACACACACACACACACACACACACACACACACACACACAATAAAAATAAAAAGTCTTTAGAAGTTAAAAAAAACTTCTCAAAAACACTTAGCAGCATACTATTTCTACCCTATTCTTTCCTTTTAATTTTTTATAATGTATTTGTGTGTATACAATTGTTTTATTTTTCTAATAAAATCATCTCCGTTATGTTTTTCAGGTGTAGTGGTAATGAGTAATAGTGCATAAAGACTAATACAGCATATATCTTGAACCCTGCTTCATGATTAAAAGGCTTTTTCCCCTAAAATTTCTCAACTCACTATATTTAAGGAAGTCAGCCATTTTCCTTGAATAATGTAATTTTAGTACTATGAGTCAGTAAATTATGTCCCAGTGACTTAATTGGCAGTTACATAGTGAAAATCACAAATCAAATTGGAGTTCTGATTTATTCCATTTAATAATCAATTCAGTGTCTAGTCCTCCTCTGACATGCACTTCAGAAAAACTCCATTCAACAGAACCTGACATATTCTCGTCATCCAAAGGACAACAGGAAAACCTTTCTTACAGTTTCTTTTCTTCACACTGCCCAATAGTTCAGAAGACCATTTCTATTGCCTGGAGTCCTGTGTTAGGCCTGTGTTGGAATCCCTAGCCCCGCCCTTCACCATCACCAGTTTCTTTTTTCTGGAATAAAAATAAATTGAAAATAAAAGCCATCCTTACAAATTTCTGCGTATTTATTTCAACCTACCAAATGATGCAGCAGTTTCTGAGAATCCATTATGATCTGTGCTGTGATCAAAATTAATTACTTCTATGAGGCGCCCTTGATTGAGTTGCTGGCTTTGGGCAAAATCCTTTTAGTACTAGATGTAAATCTGAAAGGATACAATTTTGATTGCGCCTCTAAACCAGAGCCTTGGAGTCACTTCTATGTTCTTTTTTTTTCTCCTCATAAACACTGAGATTTGTTTGTATTTACCTCTTTAAAGGCCTAGTGATTAATATTTGTCATACCTAATACTGTACACTGCATGTGTTTCTTCAGATTCATGTTTGCAGCTACCATGATTCTTAAACCTCTAATTTAGAATATTAATAGCTGAATGGATATGATCTAAAATATTCTGTCAACTCAATTATCTCAGTGTCTTGAATTCAATTTCTCAAGCAAGTTATATAACTAGAAAGATGTACCTGGAAGTCACTGGTTCTTGGGACATAAAAGACTTTCTAAAATATGTTTTATGGTAGTATTCTTGTGTTTTATTGGAAGTCAACACAGAAACCAAACATAAGGACAACACATTGTACATGCTTAAAAGAATTCCTAAAATTAATTCCAATTTAAAATTACTAACTGCCTATCAAGAATCAAATATTATATAGGGACCACAAAGGAGATAGTTAAGAATAGCCAACTACCTTCAAATTACTTGAGGCCAAAGAATTGAGGTGATGTACAAGTAAGCAAATAAGTATACCACATGATAACTCAATAATGATAGTTGATTGAATTAATATTTAGATATTAAATAAATTGGGTAAATTTGTAATACAATTCTTTCTATATTAAATACATAAATGTATATTCTCCCAGATTATTTATAAACTTCGACTAGGAAATTAAACCTCAATAGTAGAAGGATTTTAATTCTTTTTAATATACATTTTCTGTCCTTACATATTTCTTATACCTCATTCTAGTCATAGTAAAACAAGTCAAGATTATGAAGAGCAAATATAAGTGCTTATCTAAATTATATGTAACTTTGATTTTAATTGCTATAATTTATATGTTATAGTAAGTTATTGATTAGTCAACTTAATGTTCTTTAAAATTAAACACCATATTAGATATGACTTTACAATAGTACTTTCAATTGCTTTATATAGATTTTATTAATGTAATATAGTAAACTTCCTAGGGAAATGTACTATGTTAACTAAATTTCTATTTTAATATATGATAGTTGCTATCCAAGATGCAGATTTACATTAAATTTAATTATTATCTTTTTATAAACGCCTGTAGTTAGCAATATCACAGGAAAATATTGATATAGTCCTTAGAAAATTCTTGAATCATAGAATACTTTCAATTCTGTCAATTGAAGAGTATCTATAACTTTGCTTATTGTTTCTTAAAATAGGCATTGTAGAAATATTCAAAATTGGGAGATGATTCAAGAAGGCAGAGGCTACTGGCACCCGTAGGGATGCTCAGAAGAGCCTGAGAGACCCACAGAGGCTTCAAAGAGAAGACTCAGTGGCACGGGATGAGCCTGCAGAAGATCTCTGGAACAACTGAAAAAAGGGCAGGTCTTATGGAAAGATGATGATGATGATGATGATGATGATGATTATTATTATTATTATTATTACTATTATTTAGTTTTCAAGACAGGGTTTCTCCTTGTAGCCCTGGCTGTCCTGGAACCCATTCTGTATACCCAGCTGGCTACCTCTCAGTTGGGAAGACGCTTTTAAAACGTGCTTTAATGGAACTGGACAAAAAGATGGCGGAACAGAGCCAGGCTCACGACAGAGCGAAGTGGAACTAGAGACACAGTCGGCTGATAGGTAATGAAGTGCAGCCACAGCAGATAAAGGAGTATACAGTTGCCTGGTTCTGGAGACACTGGGAAGCTCGGGCTACCCAGGGTCCACCTCACCCCAGTGAAGCCCTTTAGCCTCTTGGCCCACAGCCTGGAGCCATACTGCTCAACCTGCTAGGGGAAGGAGAGCAGTGGGCTGCGGGCTGCACACACGGTGGTCATGTCTAAGGTACCGGGCAGGGTGGCCAGCGCTAACGGCAGGGTGATGTACAGCAGCCTGGAGCTTGCACAGGTCCTTCCCCAGAACACAAAGCCCAACTGCAAGGTCACCCTGACTCTGAGCAACAACAATCTATCCGAGAGGAAGAACAGCTCTTTTTTCTGGATGAAGTCTCCTCTGACCTTCCGGAGGTCATATTGACATCCATGGTCAGTACTGCTGTTAGACACCATGCTGGTGTCTGTGATCCATGCTCCTGCTCCAGGCCATGTTGATGCCCCTGGTCTGTGCTGAGGCCAGAAACCATGTTGATGTCCATGATACATGCTTCTCCCGGAAACAGTGAGGAAGTCTATCATTCATTCCCGCTGGCTGCTGTGGGCAAGGAAGCTTCTTTTGCAGTGGTATAGATGACTGCAGACTTGTAACTGAGAATGAGAGATATTGAAGACTTCTGTGACAACCCCCCTCCTTTTCCCCCAACAAATAAACAGTCCAGAGAATAAGCGATTAAAGAGAATCCTTAAAAATTGTGATTAGGAATGAAGAAGTATATAGCTGGAAGTTTTCCAGTGTCACGCCCGGCCCTGCATGGTCCAGACAAATCTCTCTCACCCGAGGTCCTGCAGCCGCTTATAAAGTAATCATTCAGAGACTTAATGTTATTTATAATTGCTTGGCCATAACTCAGGCTTATTACTGACTAGCTCTTACACTTAAATTAAACCATAATTCTTATTTTAGCCACATGGCTTGGTACCTTTTCTCAGTTCTGCCTGGTCATCTTACTTCTTCTGTGTTTGACTGGCCACTCCTGACTCTGCCCTACCTCTTCCCAGAATTCTCCTCATCTGCTTACCCCGCCTACACTTCCTGCCTGGCTACTGGCTAATCAGTGTTTTATAAAAACCAGTGTACAAAGGCATTATCCCACAGCAGAAGTGTATCTCTTAACACTTGATGGTTTCTTGTAGTGGGTAGTCATTCCAGCTTTGATCTGGAAGGTCCAACCCCCATTGAGACTTCGGCAACTGTCACACCTACAAGGCGGGGCCAAGAGAGGACCCTGAAGACCTGAGATCCAGATGGGGGAGCGCTCTCTCTGTTCCTGGACCCGAGAAGGTGGAGGTGGACCAAGCAGAGCTCCAGAGAACACCGCTGGACTGCAATACACCTTCCCCAGACCCCGAGACCTACCTATCCCTTCATTTGTAAGTTACCCACTAAATAAATCCTCCTTTTAACTACGTGGAGTGGCCTTAATAATTTCACCAATATCTGGCGTTCACGTGGGGCAAATTCCAAAGGCCTGGGTGACTCCCACCCTCAGCCTCCTCCCTGCTGGCAGGTACTTCAGATGAGGGTTGGGGGGCTCTCATCTTTCTTTTAGGGGCTGGGCACTGGGAGTTTGACCATGGTCCAATGAGTATATGGGTAACACAAATTGGACTAGGTGGGGGTTTTTTGGGGGAGAAGGGTAAGAATGGGTGCAAGGTTGAGAGGATGGACCTTGGAAGAATGTGAAGCAAGTGTGATCAAGATGTATTGTCTGAAATTCCCAAATAATTAATAAAAACATTACGTTGGGGAAAAATTTGAATATGTGTGCTTTAATTTGTAATATTTTTTCTTATTTTGGTTTATGTACAACTTATAAGACATAAAACAAAATCTATAATTTTTTTAAAAATTCACAATCATATAATTATAACTTCACTAGGAGAGGGAAGCCCAGCATTCCAGTCATTGTTATCCCATCTGTACATTCCTTTCACTTTGCTAAATGAAAATCAAAGATTGACCTCGCACCCCTCTGTAGAGCCATCTCAGATTTTCTGTTAGTCCTACTTTTTCTGTGTAACTATATCCTTCACACACACACACACACACACACACACACACACACACACACACGAGCACACACACGAGCACACACACTGTCCACCTATACTAAATTGGTTTTACTTTTCATGTGGAGAGAAGCTGAGCACTTTAAAATGCATTCCTTCCCTACATGGAATCATGGAATTAAGCAGAGGGTTGTAATTATAAAAAAAAAAAAAAACTATTAAATTTCTTGCATCACAACTTCATAGCCATTTTCTCCAAAAATATAATAATGACCTTCCAGCTTAATGAAAATTAATTACTGTTCTACCTTGACAATTACATTGTGATCGATCAAGTTTAAAGAATCTGCAAGGGTCATTTGCTGCAATTCTGTTGCAATCCATTAAATCTGAAGCAGATGATAACCTTTAGCTTATTCACATATTAGGGAATTCTGATGGCAGCTCTGAGTGTCACTGTTTATATAAAAAGTGATACATCAAACTACTTTTTTCTTAGCTAGTGAAAGAGGTTAGTGTCTACTTACACAAGGCCTTCCTCATTGCACAACAGTGTCTTCAAAGCTCAGACACTAACATTAACTTTCAAAAATAATTCCGTTTTAATTTTTTATTTTGCATGTGCATCATGTGCATGTATCGAGACATGCATATAGATTTCAGGGGACAACTTGCCAGAGTTGGTTCTCTCTGTTTACCATGTGGGTTCTAGGATATGGAAATCAAGTTCTCAGGCTTGACAGCAAGTGCCTCCACCCACGGCACCCACTCAACAGCATCGGCATTAACTGTGTGGTGGCGCACGCCTTTAATCCCAGCACTCGGGAGGCAGAGCCAGGCGGGTCTCTGTGAGTTCAAGGCCAGCCTGGGCTACCAAGTGAGTTCCAGGAAAGGCGCAAAGCTACACAGAGAAACCCTGTCTCGAAAAACCAAAAAAAACAAAAAACAAAAAAAACAATGCAACTATACCATTTAAGATAGTACCAGACACAATAAAGTAACGTGACAAATTTTGATAGGAAAGTTGGTCTGCATCTCAAGTATGTTACTTATGTCAAACAAGAAGAAAATAAAATTTGTACCCACTGAGAAGTATTAATTACAGAAAGGTTAATAATATTGATAGACTGTGAAGAGAAGATGAGCACTGTGCATTTGGTGGGCAGTTACACCAGTAGGGGCAATCTACAGAGCCTCTCATTCCCTGAAGCTCTGGGTGAAATGCAGACTGGGGCATGACCTGTGGTTCTATGCTTTTACTCTTTAGTTCATGTCCCAGAAAAATGCTACACAGTCCAGACAAAGTGAGAGGTAGAAATGAATTTTCCAAGTCACAGTCTGTGTCAACTAAAATTATGGGAGCACTTCTAAGAGAATAGATTATACACCCCTAAGAGTATAGATTACAAAAACAATTAAATAAAATAAATGAAATGTGGAACTTCACTCTGTGACTACAAGACTACTTAGAATATTACATAAGTATTATGTCTGTCTTTCAGTTAAATTATCACAGTTACTGAGTACTTTTATTGCCTTTACATTGTGGTAAACCTAACATTCCATTAAACTGTGGGAAACTACTGGCCACTTGGAGATGATTCAGTCAGTAAAGCTTGTATCCCACAAGTACAAGAACCCAACTGTGAAAACCCAGGGGTAGCAGCACACACTTGCAATTTTTGTGGATGATAGGAGGCAAGAAAGGTCTCTAGGCTCATGAGCTAGTTAAGAAAGCTGGGTCAGTGATCTCCAGATTGAATGAGAGATCCTGTCTCAAAATATAAGATCAAGAGAGCTTAAAGGAGACACCTGACCTCCACCTCTGGCCTGAGTGTGTGAACACCTTTACAGATGTATACAAATATTCAAACATGTAGACACAGGGACATGCACACAGACCAAAGACTGAGATAAATGTTAATAAAATACTAAATAAACTGAGAAAATCTGCTAACATTGTAGTTTTCACACTGAACTATATTTTATTCTTTTTGAGGCTTCATATTGTGTCATATTATACCTGTAATTTAATTGATTTCTCAACTGAAAGATTGTGCTAGTGTTTTTTTCTACCCTATTTTACACACACACACACACACACACACACACACACACACACACACACGCGTACACACACATACATACACATATATAATTTTCTCAGAGTAAGTAAATTTATCTGTTAAAGTTGAAATCAAAGTCTGCTGTGGGATGGTCTGTATGTCAAACATGTTGCTTATTGGTCAATGAATAAAACACTGATTGGCCAGTGGTCAGGCAGGAAGAAGTATAGGCGGGACAAGGAGGAGAGAATTCTGGGAAGTGGAAGGCTGAGGAGACACTGCCAGCCGCCACCATGACAAACAGCATGTGAAGATGCCGGTAAGCCACAAGCCATGTGGCAAGGTATAGATTTATAGAAATGGATTAATTTAAGCTATAAAAACAGTTAGCAAGAAGCCTGCCACAGCCATACAGTTTGTAAGCAATATAAGTCTCTGTGTTTACTTGGTTGGGTCTGAGCGGCTGTGGGACTGGCGGGTGAGAGAGATTTGTCCTGACTGTGGGTCAGGCAGGAAAACTCTAGCTACAAAAGTCCATATTCTTAATGGTGCCCTTGGTTCTAAGGCCAATATGGAAATCCAGTGGTTGTTTGATACAAGATAACCTGCTAATGATTTTCTACCTATTGTGTATTTAAAATTGTTTAAATTAAAATAACAAACATTTAACTTTAACAACATAGCCAATTTCATTGCCTTTATTTTTGCAGTCAAATGCTGCCTTCATGAGAAGACATTTGATAAGCAGTTTCCAAAGTATAGTTTAAATTAATTGCCCTTGCACCTTATGAAAGGATATCAAACTTGTTTATATACAGTCTTGGAATAAGTGTATAAATAGGTCACACTCCATAAACTTCAGAAAAATCTAAGTGGTTATAACATCCTATCACAGAGTTATTAAAAACAAATGCCTGAATAGGTTTGAAAGTAAGACAATCTTTGATCTCTATTTAGATACAAAGATTATTGTATCAGATTAAGTCCTATGACACTCAAGAATATTATAGTTTATCCTTCCAAAACATAGGGCCATTTATTCCTCAGCAAAAAAAAAAAAAAAATCTCTTTTGCATTTCAGGCAGAAAGCAATACCTTTATTCTTTTACTGTTATTGTCTTTCATCTCAGGATCTCAAAATAGTTTATGAAAAGCACAGTAACACTACCCTTTATAAAGAAAAGGGGTGAAGATGGGCTTGCTTTGCTTTTGGGTGTCTACCAGGGTCTGAAGCCGTGGCTACAGGATTGAGTAACCCAGACCTCAGAAGCGGTGCAAAGTTACATTCCCGCACATTAAATGGGCACTGTGGTCACAGTTCATGCTTCAGTCAGTTGCTCTCCAGCTTATTTTTTATAAAGCCAAGCACAAATCAGTCTTTAACAAAGGATCTGTGCTTTTCAAAAGTGGGCCTAAACACAGATAGCAGAGCTGCGATAAGGAAGGTGAGGTGCACCCAAAGAGAAGAGGTATGTGGGAAAAATGCACAGGAGAAAAGGAATAGGGAACAGGGTGCCCAGTAACCTTCAATCAAAGTCATCCTTAGAAATGATTGTTTTGTTTCCAAGAACTGAACAACAGTAGGATTCAAGCTGGATGTGATTTGTATCACGGGACATTTGAAACCTTTGAAATACAGCTCATCTGCCATTGCACACTGGTGTGTTTCTAAATTTTCTTAGAAAATCTTTTGTTAGAAATGTAGTCAGGATTTTCCCACAAAAGGATTGTGATTCATGACAGTCAGTGGATTAAGTTTCCAATCAAGGCAACATAAACCTCCTGTGCACTGAAAGGACCAAAAGTGTTGCCCACGTGACTTCTTTCCTTTCCATTGCCTCTAGAAGACACTTGGAGACCCTTAGAGGATTCCTTTACATTTATTTCAAGAAACAGAGGAAATCTGGGCCAGATTTTTTTTTAAAAAAGACGTTCCAAATGGTCATCAATGGAAATATGTGACTCCCTTTCATGACAGGGTGGACAAAGTATCTGGTCCAGTTCACAATAAAAACTGCTTGGGGTGATGGTTTTCATGAAAATTTAGGAAGGTTAGAGTAATGAGAGTCCTGTAAAAGGCTGTGAATGCAAATGATGTTATAATTTATATCCCTAACCCTCCCAAAAGCTCATATCATGTGACTTAGTAGTACTGGGGATAAATAGCCTACATGGTTATAGGTTTGCTACTGATTTTTTATCCCAGGATATTTGACACCTTTGAAATACAGCTCATCTGCCATCAAATACTGGTGTTTTTTTTTCTAAATTTCTTAGAAAATCTTTCATTTAAATCATTAGTAATAATTATAAGTCATCAATCTTCAATTATAAAATGTTAGAGACTCATGTCATAGTCCATTGTAGTGATTATCAATACTGTGTAAAGACTCATTAATAATAGCAGCTACCTCTTATTGAGTGCTTACAAATCCCCACAACTTAATTTACTTTCTACTTTATCTTCACAACAACTTGGAAAAGGAAACCTCATTCAATTGTAGAAAGGAGGCAACTGATGTTTAAAGAGAATCAGCTCTCCTGAATCACTCAGCTCTGAAGCAGTAGATTCCTGTGAAATGCAGCTTCTATTTAGAACTGCTACACCTAAGGAATTGATGACTTCATTAAATAAATGTTCCTTTAGGGTCTACCGTGTGATAGGCAGCCTTTGAGAGAAAGACAAAGGTGCTTTAGGAAACTTTATACAGCCAACAATAAAGGGGCTTACATCACAATAAGATGTAGAAGCAGATTTGATTATAAGAGTGGAGAACAGATAAAGGTCGTTAGGCCACTCTTGTAATTCAAAGTATCACAGGAGTGGAAACTTTCAGTATAATTGTATATGTTCATACATACATATTGTATATATAGTCACTTTCTGTTGCTTGGATTCTAACGGCTCCCTCAGGGGAGGGAGTGAGAAGGAGTGGCTTCAACGACTCAGACACCAGGAATCTGATGAAAGCAAATAACGAACTTTATTCAATAGCAGGGAAGGCCTTATATACCCTCCTCCCAGCACCCAGTCTATGTGGTCGTCCCTCATTGGCTGGGCATGATTAGGAACTCTGACAGCAACTGTTGCTAGGCCTTCAGGCAGACTCTGCAGGATCAGTAACTCTGACATTGACAAGGAACTCTGACAGCTTCTGTTGCTAGGCCCTCAGGCAGACTCCAGGTTGGCTCTTAAGGAGTATGTTATATGCATGCCTTGGCTACTGATCTGAGCCAATTTCCTCGACCCTATGGGCCTGTCCTCCTACAACTTTCGACACATATGATAAATCTTTTCTTAGATATCGCAGATTTTTCCATTTGAGCCCCCACATACTTGAAATCACAAATTGACTTCTAGGAAAAGTTATCGAAAGGTAAATAATGCTACTGAATGTATTTCCCTATTTTATATAGCCTCATAGTGGGAGTTTGCTGGGGGATGTCTTTCTGTATGCTGTGAATGTATTGCTCTGATTGGTTAATAAATAAAGTGCTGATTGGCCAGTAGCCAGGCAGGAAGTATAGTATAGGCAGGATAAGCAGAGAGGAGAATGCTGGGTAGTGGAAGGCTGAGTCAGGAGAGACTGCCAGCCGCCACCACAAGAAGCAAGATGTAAAGTACCGATAAGCCACAAGCCACATGGCAACTTATAGATTAATAGAAACAGGTTAATTTACGATATAAGAACTAGATAGCAAGAAGCCTGTCATGGCCATACAGTTTATAAGTAATATAAGTCTCTGTGTGTTTATTTGGGTCTGAGTGGCTGCGGGCCCTGGCATGACTGGAGAAATCTCCAGCTACAGGGTTTAATGCATGGCCTTGCTCATAGTAGACAAGCAGTCTACCACAGAGTTATAGCCAAGTCCTCTACTTTTTAAAATTTTTACTTTCTATATAGAGGCAGTGTTTCTGTAAGAGGCATAGGCTGGGTATCTATCTATTCACTCCTGAAGTTAGGCAAGGGTTGAACTTGACATTTTTTCCACCTTCTTCTCTTGAACAACTGGATTATAGCCCTGCACTACAGTTCACTGCTTCTGTTTCAGTCTTTAAGAGAAGCCTGTTAATCATGGAAATGCAGAGTGCTATCAAAATAACTTCCACCTCATCTGGTGATATATGCCTTTAATCCCAACACATGGGAGCCAGCAGTTAGACATGCACTCTAAGTTCAAAGCTGAGGCTATCCTCATCTACATATGGAGGGCCAAACAGGACTGCATAGAGAGATCTTGTCTCAAAAATATAAATAAAATAACTTTATGCCACACAATATGTTGAACTTCTGACAAAAATAAGACATAAAGAAAAATGATGGATATAGATAATTCTTTCTGGCTTCTAACTAGTAATGTAGCACACAAATGGGACTTGACACAAAGAAGAAAAAAATTACCTGCCAAATCATGGACAAATTTCAGAAGATCTGTGACTGGAAAGTATAATCTAGGTTGAAGAAAAAAATAGCCTATGCATACATGAACCATGGTGCTTAGAATCAAAACTGTAGTGGTGGATTTTAGAACTATAGGTATGTATTTTTTCTGTCTATTTGATAGTGATTCAGAAGTATCTAGCAGATACTCATGGAAAATTAAGTGTACTATAGTATTCTCTGCCACAGCACAAACACCAAGTCTCCCAATAGATTGGCATTATGGCATTTTTGTAACCCATATTTATGATTTTTGAAACAAAAACCACTTGCCTGTTTCACGCCAGCATTTCCCACATAAGCAGTGCTATTGGGCATCAGTTAAGGAGTATTATCGTCATACAGTCTTCATCATCCAGACTTTTATTCCAATAATGTGTCCAATATAAATAACATTTGTATGCATGTTATTGAAACTCAGGAGAGCCAATGCACAGCACTTAACAGGTTCCCATCTGAGTTCTGAGACAATTCAACAAACAGAATAGAAAGGGGGGAAATAATGTCAGTTTCCAGTGTCCTAGTCTCTGGGTGTGGATGCCCTTACCTTCACATAAGAATTTGGCAGATGCATCTACACCAGTATAGGAATAACTGGAGATGCATCTACATCAGTGTAGGGATAGCTGGAGATGCACCTACACCAGTGCAGGGATAACTGGAGATGCATCTACATCAGTGTAGCGATAACTGGAGATGCAGCTACACCGGTGCAGGGATAGCTGGAGATGCAGCTACACCAGTGCAGGGATAACTGGAAATGCACCTACACCAGTGCAGGGATAACTGGAAAGTCACAGGACTCAGTGCCCGCTCCCACTACCACCAAATTATCATCAGGCTCCTTTCATTCCCAAGCTCACTAAGAGAGGGGGCAGACCTGAACAACTGGGCTCTGAACTAGATCCCTCAAGTAGGTGAGGAGGGAGATTATGTAGAGAGCATGCCCCCACTACTTCCAGAGTGAGCTGTTGTTTAAGTTACTTCAGCTCAGTAATGGGGAGAGCATTCAGGAAGGTGTTTCTAATGGATATTCCTCAGAAGGAAATATCAGGACTGGGAATTGTCTCCCCTCACAAAAGGAATGCATATATTACTTTAGCATGCATATGGTGAGGGGTCAAGAATATGAAAAATGATAACTTTTACTCATTCTGAACACATTAGCAGAGTATCTATACAGCCTGTTATATAGAGCCCTCTGTTATCCCACATGCTATCTCTTTCAGGTCTGGAAAACTCTCCAGAAAGCTTTAATGTAAGTAATGAAAGTATTAATTGCTTACAACACAAAATAGATTATTTTCATAGTCGCTAAAGTCTATACTCTTAAAAATAGGATGTCTATTTTTGTGTGAATGTTTATACATAACACTAGAACTAAAACAATACCCAGTCAGTGCTCTCTTGTGGCTATTATGCATAAGAGTGTTAGATATGCTAGCATGGCCACAATGCTTAGGAGAGTCCAGATAGTATCTAAAATACAAAATCTATAAAGGGTGGTATTTAACTGTAAGTAGTTTACAACCCATAGCAGCTCAGTATATTTTATATAGACATTTAAAAATAATTGTAAACATTATGCAAGCATTCGAGAAATAAACATCTGTATGGCATTGTTAGAATCTGTATTAGTCAACTTATGAAATTATCAAGATAATATAGTCAAGAAGTTTTAGACAAAGTCATAGAAAGCAGTGTGGACAGTAAGGTAGAGAGGTTCCGGGAGGGATTGTGAGAGAGAAAAGAATATGATCAAAACATACTGTATGAAACTGTCAAAGAATAAATCAGTAAACAATTTTCATCAAATTTAACCAACTTTAAATATCCAATTCTTATCTTATGTTTTACATTCCTAAAGCTTTAAATCAAAACTTGAATTTTTTTTTGCTTTACTTTATATTAATCTGGAATGTCTTTTCTTTTTAACACCCAGACATATGATGACTATCACTATCTGTTCTCCATTTATTTAACAAATGTTTTAAGAGTTCTATGAAAGTGAAAACAAAAGCATTTTGTTCCATTTGCCCCTAAGATGGACTTCATTAAAACATGATTCTTTGGGTTTTTGCCAAGCAATTGAGATACAGATAAAATAGTATAACAAGAACCTTCTGTTTTTTTCTTCAGTAACAAGCACCAATCAATAGGATTATGCTAAATTTCATGCTATAGCAGGTCATATTTTATCAAGGTTCCACAGCATTTACCATGAACAATAGCCTACTATACAGAGTCCTTTGTTAACCCGCATGGTAACTCTCTTTGGTCTGGAAACCTCTCTCCAGAAACTTTTAAACTATGTAGTGAAAGTATTACTACTTACAAAACAAAATAGATTATTTCCACAGAGCCTCTATACTCTTAAAAAGAAAAAAGTTATTGTTGTATAAATAACTATTTATACATAACACTAGAAATAAAAAAAATGTACCTAGTAAGTGCTGTCTTGTGGTCATTATGTTTAAGAGTGTTATGTATGTTAACTCAGCTCTATTCATTGGAGCATTACATTTTAGTCTCATAGACAAACTTCACCATGTTGTTCTGGAAAATGCTTTTGCTTCTGTTTGATACAGGATGAAATACAATCTTAAAAGAAACAAAGACTTTCAAAATCTCAAGGGTAAGAAATTGTTCAAAAGCACAGTGAGTAACTTTGAGTGAATCTGGTTATGAATGAGGTCCAGGAAACCTTAGTCTACCTTATTAAATAGCCTCAATCTAACTGGGCAACCAGTGTCTGAGTACTCATTTACATAAAGTTCATAGTGTGCTGATAAAGCCTACATATGTAATACTTAATACAAATCATAGCAATATGCAGCATAGTCACATAGCACGCATTACATTGATCACTATTCACACACACACATACATAAATTACACACAATTTTTCTCCATAGACTCACACAACATATCTTAGTGAAAGTTTTCAGATAGTGTGGCTTATACCAGCTGTTTAATCACATGTCAATTAGATTTCACTGTCAAAACGTAAGTCCAATATTCAGTGTTTATATTAGCAGAATACCAGTGAAAGAACCTATAGCGTAAATTTTATTGCAAATATATTTAGCATATATCATATGTTTGGGTACACATACCCCTTAGGAGCCTGACGGATAAAATTAATAATAGAGGAGAATCTTACCACAAAGCTGAATCTGTAGGACCTGAAACATAGCATGAAGTTTAAATTATATATGCCTTCAACTGTGAAGTCTACAAAAGGAAGAAGCATAATCTTGCATGTGAAATTCCCAATGGAAAGTCCAGCAGATTCGAATGCAACGTTGGTTTCTTTGGGCTTATGGTAGAACTTCAACTATGGTGCTTGTAAGATTCAAGAGTCAGGCTTATTAGGCCACTGTTGGCTGGATCCCATCCTTGGAATTTCTTATTTAATAGGCCTAATTGGGTCAGAACTTACATGTCCCACTTGTCCCCAGGTGATGTTATTGGTGGTTAGGGACCACCACCCTTTGAGAAACCCTCTTCAAAGTCAAATCTTGGCTTCTCCATTTACCTCATCTGTGGCAGATCAGATTTGAGTAGCAAGAGATGTGAGAGGGAATATACGTGTGGCTAAAAGAATATTTTCACCTGATTCAAAATACACTCAAACTGTCCAAGAGCTTTTCAAAACCTTCTTCTCAGGTCCTAGCCAAAAGTGGTTAAATCAGAATCTCTATATATAGGATCCTAGGCTAAATTGCTCAAGCAGTATCTGTGGTCAAATACCTGGGACACTAACTCAGCGTTTTTTTTTTTTGTTTGTTTTTTTGTTCAACTTCAGTGTAGGCAGACAGCAGTCTATGTACATTAGAACCCAAAGATGTAGGACTTAAACTTGAAGCTGTCAGTCATTACCATTTATTTTTCTATAGTTTTATAGTTACTTATAACTCCATAAAATACTTATTGTTTTATAATTTCACATAGTATTTATGAAACAATTTTGGTTTCCCCATTAATCTCTTTGTCTCTTTCTCATTTTGTTTCTTAAAACTTTTACATTTGTCTTAACTTTTTTTAACATAGATTAAAAATTACAGGTAGTGTTTTATAGGTCAGAATGAACACGAGTAAAAGGAAGGTTGTGCATGATCACAAAACATACATATTTTATTTTCTGAAATTATGAGTTAAATTGGGATCACACCATCACCCACATGACATTGAATAAGATTCCCCAAATTTTTATATATACACATTTACATATGTATATATATTCCCCATATTTATATAAACCACACACACATACACATGCACACACACAACACAACACAACACACACACACATACACACACACACACACAAACACACACACACAC
>CABHPR010129724.1:19860-32078 GCA_902168415.1 Peromyscus melanophrys | reverse complement strand
AAGCACAGAATTAGGGCTTAGTGCTATGAAAAAACAAATAACGAACAAAAACCCAGCCAATTGCTGAAACTCAAGCAGGTCACCAAGCATGTTGGCACACACTTCTAATCAGGCATGTGGGGAGTTGAAACAGAAGGATCATGAGTTTGAGGACAGCCTGGAATAAACTGTGAAATTATGTCTTTAGAAGTGGGGAGGGACTAGGCAACAGATGCATACATTTGTTAATGAGTAGATGTGCATACATGTTCATGTGTACTTATGTATATGTATATGTATGCATAGAAGCCAGAGGTCAATGTTGGGTGTCTTAATCTTATATATTGATGTAGGGTCTCGCATTGAACCTTGATCTCATCATTGGCTACATTAGTCACCAAACCCCAAAGATAACCCACATGTACTCCCCAGTCCTCCAACTACTCCAGCCATGGCTTGGATTACATGCAAGTATAGACCACTCTACCGGACTTTTTGTCTTAGAGACTTTTTTAAATGTATGTGTCTGAGTGTTTGGTGTACATGCATATGTGTACCACAAGTATACCTGGTGCCTGCAGAGGTCAGAAGATGGTGTCAGAACTACTGGAACTGGAGTTATGGGTGTTGGTGAGCCACATGTGGGTGCTAGGAAGAGAACCTAGGTCCCTTGCAAGAATAACAAGTACTTTTAACTGCTGAGCAATCTCTTCAGCCCCAATATATAAACATTTTAATCAGGAATGACAAGCTTGCATGACCAAAAACAAAAAAATTAACATATTTTATTACTTTAATTATTTATCTATCATAGTTGTCTGTGATTCAAAGGATCAAGTGATCGAATGAAAATTTTGCATGAGAGAGATGCTGGCAATTATGAACAGGGTGATTTCATATCTATCTATGGCAGAATGTACCATTAAGGAGCCTCACTGTGCACAGGACAATAAATGGGTTATTGCAACTGTGATGCATGATGGATAGTAGGATAAAGAGGGTGGGTAAACGAATTCTCTTCAACACATAAATAACTAAAAATAATGGTTATGTTAGAAAGGATTTTGGTTTGCAACAATGAAAAATTAAGTATAAAAGAAATTATGTCTTGCTTGAGATATCTTGTCTTTGGTAAGTCTACTCTACCCTAGAGATTGTTTTTTAAACAGAATTATGACAAGAAATTTGGTGGATTCAGAATGATGCTGAAGAAAAGCCTCAATAATGGCCATTCTTGCAAAGTTCTCTTAATGTACAAGTTCATTGAGATATGAACTGAAAATCTCATTGAATGTACTTGGAGGAAATGAAAAGACTGGAGAACTATAAAGATCCTCTTCTTCAAAAGGATACAAGCAAACTATGACAAGTTTTCTGTAAAAATCACATTTAATTCCAAAGCAATATTATGCCCCTGTACAGAGGCTCGGCAAACAGATCCTGGTGTTAATAACGTTGTAGGCAGCCTGGGTATCAGCTTTTAACCAAATGAGTATGCCTAATCTTACTACAGGTATGTTCCCCCACTTAAAAAAAATTCAACCCCTTTCAACCAGGAGTTGCCATAGCCCAAAGAGTTAAGATGATTTCAAAAATCCAAAAGAAACTGTAGATGCAATGACTATTGTTTTTAAAGTTTAGAGGGCCTTTGGATTTCATTCAAGGAAACTACTTACTTTACAGCAGAAGAAATAAATTTATTGATGATGCTTCAATTCCAGGTATAAGTCTGAAACCCAGATAGTCTGACTTCTATTTTGATAAGATCCCCTTAAAACCAAAAATATACCTACTAAAGAAAGAAAAATGTAATTTGCTTTAATGATAGTGTGTGTGTGTGTGTGTGCGCGCGTGCGCACGCGCGCGCGTATTGGTGTGTGTAGGTGTGCCCAAAAAGTAACAATAAACTTTCTAATCTAGAATTATTTTGACGACCAGACGAGCATTCCATTCCAGCAAGACAAATAAATTTTGTATAATAACAAAAAGAAGTTACCTACAAATCTCACACTAAAAAAGGTACTAAAGAGTATTCCTGAAACCACAGAGCCCTCCATAACACAGACAATAGAAAGAATAGTTCAATGTTTGCAATAGATTTTATTAATTAGTAAAGCATAATAAAATATTTTTGAAATCTGCTACCTCTGAAGCTATCAAAAATTTGTTTAATTATTTGCATAATCAGATACTAGCATACCATTAAATAAGCACGTTATACTTTACTTGATTTTAGAACAAATTTATACATGTATCTTATTTTATAAGTAAAGTTATACTCCATATTATAAATATTTAATGTGCTGTCATAAGTTTTTTATCTAAATTATTCCAATTAAGATATTTAACTTTGAAAACAATTAAATATATGTTTTAAGTACTGCTGCTGTTTACAGAAATGAACATGGGAAGATGAACCTATGACTTGCTGCTAGCAAGCAGAGCTGGTTCTAAATTCTCTACATTTCATTAAATTGCCATTGACTCTAGCTAGTCCACCCTCCCACGGTGGTAAAGTCTTGTTTCTCCACTTTTACTTTTAACAAAAACAAAAAAAAAAATGGAAAGTGGTGGCACACACCTTTAATCCCAGCACTGGGAAGGCAGAAGCAGGTGGATCTCAATGAGTTACAGACAGCGTGGTCCATATAGCAAGTTCCAGGCTAACCAGGGCTACAGATTGAGACCCTCTCCTAAAACAAACAAACAAACAAAAAAAAAACCAAAATAAACAAACTAACCAAAGAACATAGAAAGAAAAAAAGGAATAAGATCTTTAGGGGTATTAATAAGTTTAAATAAAATTTGTGTATAAAGATATTTGAAAGAATAGCTTCTTCTTTTCATAGACATTGCTAGTTTGCCCATGACTTTGATTGGTATAATCAAAACATTTTTGGTTGAATCTGAGGCTTGTTTGATGCCTGCACTGTGTAGTTGGTCAAAGGCCCATAGCTGAAAGGACATAGGGATGAACCTACAACTGTTGTTTTCCACAAGTAGACATGTAATCAGACTGCCTCTTAAATAACCATGTTTATATCCAAATATTAGCACTTTCTTCAGCCTAAAAAGGAGCTTTTGTTTGTAGGGAACAGCAATTAATGCAGAGGCTCAAAGCTGGTTAAGATGCTGAGAACAGGTGTTCAGTATGAAACAGCCGTTCATATCCCTCTCTCCAAGTCTCAGGGAGTGTCGCAAAAGAGAGAGTAGAGGAATCTAAGAGAAAGATTATGGGAGGTAGGGCCAAGAAACACAGTCTTAGAGGCATGATACGTCCATAGCACTCATGAACTCAGAACACTTAAAAGTTACTTGAATAGAACCTGAACAGGATTGAACCCATTAGCATTCAGTCATAGATAGGGGAGGGTCTATTGTCCCCCACCATGAGGGAGTAATGGCCGTCCAGGGCTACTGGTGTAGAAAAAAGTCAACAGTCTTCAGTGATAGAGACAATGAGAAGTTACTCATGCTCCAGTAGATAGTTTCCCACCCACTCCCCTGGCACTGGCCCTGGTTAAATCTAGTGGCCCACAAGGCAAAAACAAAGACAAAATACAAAGATGAGAAAGTAGGATGGGGACTTGGTGTGGAAGGAATAGTTGATGGGAGCAGAAGAGGGACAAGGAGAGGGATGGCGAATAAATGTAACCAGAAAGTATTAAATACATTTGTGATGTTGTTAAGGGATATGTTTTTTTTTTAAAAAAAAAAAAAAGATGAAGGGCTTTAGTTAATGTGAATCTTAACAGTTGTTCAGTTAAAAAGGCTCCATTTGGCATCTGCACAAAGAAAACACTCATGCTTCAGTGCCTTGCCATATTTTTGAAAACTTCTTGCCATATGTCTCACCACAAACCCAGTGTTTATGAAGACACAAAAGCAAACAAGCGGCTTACTGAAATAAGACAGAACACCTGGAGTGTATTCACTATCATTGTGCATGGAAAAGACTTGATTAGCCCTTCATGTGCCAAATCTTGCATGAATTTAAGTATCACATACATGATGGTGTGAACTGAGGGGTGGGCTCCTGTGGCTCTGTGGGTATCTAGATGAGAATAAACTCTAATGCCTGTACACTGCTTCGGGGAGTCGAAATAGGTTCTACCATTTAGAAAGCTATCTGCAAGGACTTATGCAAACTAAACATAAGCTTGGCTTAGGACCCAGATACCCTACTTCTACATTTCTTTTTAAAAGAAATTTCAAAAATTGTTGATAAAAGCTATTGTCATCATTGCCCAAAACTAGAATTTAGCTGAACAGCAAGAATAAACAACCAAGATTCTACAATGGAAATTATACTTCAATAAAAGAAGGATGGATTGTTAATAAACTGGATTAATATTCCAGACACGTGCTAAACAAAGAAGTCACAGAGTCACAAAAGCACTCGTACTTTACAAATGGTTATGGAGAGCTTTAAAAGGCAGGCAAAATTCTCTCTGTTGATGGAAACTGAAATTATTACTGCAAGTGGAATTGTGCTAGAGCATGGGTGTGGGGTGCCAGCTCTGGGCAGTAGAAAGATCTGATGAGGTGTTCAGTAGATTGTTGACAATGCAAGATGGAGAAGAAGTCATGAAAAACTCAGAGCAAACTGGGAAAAGAGGTTTGACATGTACATAGGTAAGGCAATTAGAAAAATAATGTTGACCTAAGATTATATAGGATGCAGAAAGTGTGACGCCATAAGGTGGGTGTGGGACTAGGTATGCATGCATTCCAGCTACTAGAGAGGCTGAGACAGGTGGATTGCTGGAGTCCAGGAGTTTGAGCAATGTAGGGAGACCATGTCTCAAAAGTAGGGGTAGTGCTATAATTTGGGGACAGACTGGGATTTGTTGAAAAGGAATATTGAATAAAACATTGAGATTTTATAGAATCATTATTACTCTGTATTGTAACTATGTAATTATGGTTGGTATTTTTGGTTAAAGATAAATTGCTCTTTATTTTCTAAAAAAATGAAAACTATGATGTAAAATTTATTAAAGAATCCATTTAAAAAGATGGTTAATTATTTTCTGGCGATGTGTTATATTTAAAGGTTTAAACATGCATATAGCTTATGGGTTTTGCCATATGCTGCAGTTTTCAAATAGCAGGAGGCATGCTATGCCTCCAGTTTATAAAAATTACACGGTGAGTTTTATTTATCTCAGTTCTGAAAACCGATTTCTTTTGAGTATCTATTTCTCCCGTCATTTTTAACATTGCAATATTAAGAAAGCTTGTGTGTTTATTACAACCACATGTGACTAGTGTTAATCAAACTATTAACACGAGTTAATAGTTTGCTATGACAAATACCTTGCTATTATTTTACCTTAGTTATCCTCGCAGAATTATTGATCTTTTGAATACCACAACAGACTGATACAATCAGAAACAAACATCAAAAGAGCCTTCAAGTGTCAGAATACAGTGCATTGGCAGACACCCATCTGGTCTAGGCAAGGAAGATAAGACAGAAACCATTACATTTGACTGTGAAAAACATTTAATGCATATTTATGTGAGCGGGTTTTTCATTTAGAAAGATGTCAATTTTGTCATATCATTGATAATATCTATAAACTTGAATGATTTCTGGTGATCTTTTCTGATGAAAATATGCATCCTAGGTGGGAAAAGTCGCAGCGTTTCCCCTATACATTTTCAAATAACAAACATTTGTGTATACCCAAAAGTGTTCTTCTCTCTCACCTGTTGTAGGCTGGATTGTGTGCCCCATTCCAAATTCATGTGTTCAGTCCTTAACTTCCAATAGCTCAGAATGTGATTGCTTTTGTTATGGGATCTTCAGAAAGGCAGTAAGCTAGAATGGAGTTGATAGCATAGTCCTAATCCAATCTGATTTGGGCCTTTATAAAAGGGAGAGATTTGGACAGTGACACAGACAAATGCAGAGTGAAGAAACTAGACGATGGCCATCTACAAACAAAGGGAGGATCTCACAGAAGAAACTAACCCTAAGAGTATCTGACTTCAGACTTGTAGACTCGTCTGTTTAAGCCACACAGCCTGTGGTACTAGGTAGTGGAACCCTGGAAAATGAGTATATCATCTCAATACAAAGAGTACACCAGCAAAGACAGTGTGTTTTCACCTCCTTAGTTTTTTGTTAGTTAAGAAATCTTCTGATACAGCATCTTGTTTTGCAGTTCAAGCTCGTCTCATGATGTAGCTCAGACTGCCTCAAAATTGAGACTTTCTGTCTCAGCCTCCTCGGGGCTGAGATTATAGTGTGTTTTATCACGTCTAGCTAGAAAATAGTGTTGATCTGCCTTTTCAGTCATTTGAGGTTTCCCACACTGATCTAACTAGATTATATCAGAACTACCTGACCAACTAGTGACATTCCACTAAGCTACGTCAAAGAGGAAGGCCCGGCCACATTTCCTCTTGGTGTTCTTATGAGTCTACACTGTCACTCAATGCTTCCTCAAGAAACTGAGCTTTATTCTGCCATGTCTTAGGTTGGAGGAACCAGAAGATATTCTATGGTAAAATACTGAAATGGGTTCCAGAATTTGGAGTTAAAGGTGAAACTTAGCAACTGAGACAAGACAACAGAGAAGAACATTGACCTAAAACTCAGATTGAGTTACTGGTCCTGCTTAGGACTGTCCAGTTAACTGAAGACAGACTTTGCTCTATTAGGGTGGTCACAATAACTGTGCCAGTAACTCAATAGCATGATTCAGTTAGAATATCCTAGAGAGCATTTTAAAGAGGCCAGTGTCTAGAACCTATTCCTCTACTTGATTTTCAAACTTGCCACTATATTAAAACAATCTGTCAAACTTAAAAATGAACAATATCTAATTAGTGATCTCTGGTATCATATTGTGATTCTGTACACACATATGCACAAATATTTAGACTAAATAAAAGAAATATATATATTGCACAAAATTCATCTGCTGCTAATTCTGATTTCATTGTCATTATTTAATTGAGATATGACCTTGGTATTAGGATATTTAGAAATGAGACCCACTAGTGATGGTAGTACTCATTGCCCTGAATAATATTATTGAGTGGGTCTCAGGGGAGCCTGGGCATTGATATTTGATTAATCAGGTGAACCCAGTGCAAATCAATTCCCCCAGTTAATATAATAAATGAATCTCTGGGTTATGCTCATTCACAACACATGATAAAATTGATTTAAATTTATAATATTTAGTGCTTTTTGTTGCCTTTTGTGATTTGGTACCTTTACGACACTTTAAAGTTCACATACATTCATATATATTTAAATAAGCTTGCATACTCATAAGCTTCCTGATGAACTAGCAGGTACTTTTAGTTCTGTGATTCAAACATCTTTGAGGTTTTCAAGTGTGTCCAAAGCAACAGAGGCTGTGTGTGAAACTGGGCTATCACCCCAATACAGGCCATGCAATGGATGCAATTATTTCAGGAAGAAAAAAAATGAGCACCATGAAGGCACAAAGCGTAATTGCTTCTATGATAGTTATTTAGTTTCCAAGAGTATAGATCCAAACTAGCATCTCCATTAGCCGAACAGCAATTGCACAGCGTTCCTTTTCATCCAAGTCTTCTAGGCTTTTCCTTTCTGAAGCTTTCTAAAGGGTGTTTGAGTGATCTAACATTAACCACCCACACACTGTATTTACCACTATTATTATCACAGCAGATGATCTTCACAATTTAGTGAGGCTACAAGAAACATTATTAGAGATTTTCTTTTAAAAGTGCTTCCAAATCATTTGCCATTTCTCCCCAATTTGAAACCCCAGCAGAATTATTCTCAAGTGACCTTCAGTTATTTCTCTTACCTTCAGCTTAAAATGGCTACAATTAGTAAAATGATGTAAGTGCGTCTTGACCTTTGAAGACACATCTTTCTACATAAATTCAGGAATATTTGAAGACACAAACCTAATAAGATGAAATATGATAGAGGGGCAACGTCTTACTTTCAGGTTCCACAAATAACCATATGATTATCAGAAATGGATGGTTTATAGACACTAATAAGAAAATTGATCACATTTGGGTTGGAGGGAATATATAACCCCTATGAACGCAAATTCAGTTTTGGTTTTTTTCAAAGAACATCCAGCATGGAGCATATAATCGTTCTGAATGTTCACCCACTACTTATAAAATCCTCCCTAGTGTTGCTAAGTACTGAAAAATGTTTCATTGAGTGAGTAAACACTATATTGTGCTGCACAGTAATGACCAAAGTGTATCCTTCAGGAAATAAGCAAGATACCATGTGTACAACAGTTGAAAGGAAACAGCAAATAAAATTACATTGTATGATCAAAATGCTATCCACAGCTCTGCAGATAATTACCAGGAGGTATAGTGAGAGCTAAAGTAAAGGGAACCTTCTAAGATCCCACAGGAACTTTGCTGGGACCTTGAATACTGGGTTATTTATGTGAAGCCTGAATGGTAGTTGATAAGGGAGCCATGAAAAGAAAATATGGTATTTTAACGATTGTGTTGTCTGATGAAATACCAATTACATTCCAGAACTAATTAGACAAAAAAAAAAATCAACTGCTATCCTGCTATAGAGCTCTGCAGTACCAAACTATCAAATGCTGAAAACGTAAAAGCTTAACTTTCTGTATAATATTAATATATTTGCTCTCAATAATTTTGGCTAATTGTTTCTTAAATTATTATTAACTCAATGATTTTTGCTTTTGATAAAAAGGGAAAATTTTAATTCCAAATTTTCTACCAGTAGAAAATACCATGTTACTAATACAACTGGTTCTTTTTCATTTTTAGATTACATGCTTTTATTTATTTCATGTGTGCATGTGTCTACATGCACATGTATGCCAGAGAATACATGTAGAAGTCAATTTATAGAAGTTGGTTCTGTCCTTGTACCATGTATGTTCTGGGGCTCACACTCAGGGTAACAGGCTTGGCAGCAAGAACCCTTACCCACCTATCAACTCACCAGCCCAAACAACTGGCCCTTAGCTACAATAAATAAATAGATGAGTGAATACAATTAACTCATTTTAAAGGCAATGAACTTAACTTCGTTAAGTATGGTGGTTTGAAAGAAAATGGCCCTAAACAGATGGCGCTATTGGGAGGTGTGGCTTTGTTGAAGTAGGTATGGCTTTGTTGGAGGAAGTGAACCTACTGTGGAGGCCAGCTTTGAGGTTTCATATGTGCTCAAGCCATGCCCAGTATTTCAGAACACTTCCTGTTGTCTGTAAGTCAAGATGTAGGACACTCGGCTACTTCTCTAGCACCTTATCTGTCTACACTCCACCATGTTACACCACGATGATAATGGACTCTGAAAATGTAATCCACCCCAATTAAATGTCTTTCCTTTATAATAGTTGCCGTGGTCATGGTGTCTCTTCACAGCAAAAGAAATCCTAACTAAGACCATAAGCTGCCAAATAATCAGTTTGATAAGGTGAAACAGTATACAACAGCACATTTCATAAAACAGACAATGAGAACTATTAGATTTTTCTAAACTTTACTAGATTTAAAGATTTAAGCTACAGACAATTGAAGTCTCTTCCAATACGCTCTAAGCCTCTAGAGCAGGAAAAAACTAAAATTATGCACAATATCAGTCAAAGAAACATCAGCCCTAACTTGTATTCTTCACTCTTATTTTAGAAATGTCTAGATTTGCTCTTGGTTTCTGGTTTCCCATACACAGTTGCTTTATTATTTTTCCTTCCCTGGGTAGACATTTCACTACAGCAATCCCTTGGGTGAAATGTTGCTATGCCAACCTCTAGAGGAAAAGATCAGAAGAAATTGAAATGGTCCCTTCTCATCCCACTTTCTTTAAAATCCACCTTTTTCTGGGGGTTGACATTTTAGATACATTGGATGAAAGTTAAAAAGTTACTGGGGCAAGTTTCCCTTTATGAGCAAAGCCTAAGTAGGTTGGGGGAAATTGTAGGCACACAAAAGAAAAAAACACTTAAGTAAAACTTTTCTTTTCCCCATTCCAATGGTTAGGATAAATAAACTATCCTTAATTTGTATAGAGACTTTAGTTGAGGATAATTTTAATGCACATGAATGTGTTGCTGAACAGATTGCATTTCCAATACAAGATTTCAAATATATAAATCAATAGAAGTGTTAGGCAGGTGCAGTCATTAAATTTGAGGATACTATAGTGTTTTGGAATCTTGAAAAGAAGATTCTATGACATCATATTGAAAAGGAACCAGTATGGTACTATATACAATGTACTTTAGACATAAATAAGTAGTTATCCTAACATGTACTCCTTGCATGTGTACTTGTTGAATACCAACACCAGAGCAAATTCATACAATGTCTGTTTTGGTAAGTTAGGTACACTATGATGACTCTGTTCAGTGTGAGAGGTGCCCTGTAGACAGTTTCCAAGAAGAATCTGTTTCTAACAATCCGTAAATGTGTGATCATTTGCCATTTGGTGACCAACTGCCTGCATCCCGACAGCATTCTTGCTGTGCCAAAAGCCTGCATGTTATTCTTCCTGCATTGCCTTTTCCATGTACAGAACCAGGCTGTAAATTCTCTAAGTGTTATTGTGGCTGTGAGCTTGGGGTGGAGGAGGAGGTGAGAAGGAAATGGGTTTGAACAAGATTAATTCAGACACCTTTGTTATCAAAGCCTGTCCCTCATCTCCATCTGTTTTTCTGTTATCCTTGTTATGGAACCTAACACGTTTCCTTTTCTTGTGCAGTCTGCTGCTCAGTTGCTGGTTGAACGAAAACTCCAGTGCAAAGACAGAGTATGGCAGACAAACAACCTGACACTGGACTGTAATATGTAACACCAGGATTAAGAAACAGGCCACCATAGCACTCTCTTCACCCTATGCTCTTGCCAAACTACCTACTTGTTCTCCCTCAAGTATGCTTGATTCATATTGGTCTCTCTCTGAAATGCCTTTTTCAGTATCTTTCTCTAGGAAGTCTGTCTTCACAACCTAGGATGGATAAAGATTTCTTATTTTCCTTATTACTACTAACTATAACATTCAAAAGAAGAGCTATAGTCTTACTTTGTCTTTACAAAGCACTTTTTACATGTCTTCAATAAATGTTGCCACAGTGTGCTGTCCTTGATTTCAAGTGACAGCAAAAAATGCTGTTACAGTTCCTCTCTACTCCTGCCTCTCTCTAGCCCTTCCCTTTAACAGCCCTATAGCCCAGGAATTTTTTAATCCCATGCTTGCATGATTTGGTCGTTGACTGTTATTCATCAGTTATTTACTTAGTGTCAAAGTAAATTTGCAATTAATTTTTGCACTAATAAAATCATGATTATTTGGAAGAATTTTAGATTTCTTTAGAACTCATTGTTATAGAATGTTATAATTGAGAAGCTTTTCAGAACAATTTAGTCAATTTTTATATCTGACATGAAGAACAGAAAATTTTAATTGATAACACAACCAAAATTTATTTCATGTGAACTGTATGTTAAGTCCTATTGTATATGCACAAATAGTGTTTTGGTTGAAAAAGAATTTAAACTACTTGTATTTGGACAGTTTATATCCAAGCAACATACTATAAACAAATAAACAGGGTATTACTTGATACTGATGAGTAAGCTAGCTAATTAGCACTGGTTGACTATTTGGCAGACCTTAACTGATGAGTCTCCTGTTTTTTAATCCTGGTTTTATATGTTTCAGTCCAATGACAGGTTAATTCCCTACTCTACGGTCTCTTCACACTAGAGTTTTCATTCAGCTAACAACTGAGCAGCAGACCACACAGGAGAAGAGACAATTAAGTTTCCATAATGAGGATACTACAAAACCGTGAATTAATTCAAATGAAAATCAATTTATTTATCTATCATAAAGAGTCTTAGGGGTCCAAATGTAACTGGCAGCCCAGCAGGAATGGCTGTATTCTGAAGAGACACTTGTTATCCCTTCTCTGGCTATCAGATTACTGAAAGAGTGGACCCCAAGAAATTAAAATTTCCCCAGGGATCTCCTCCTAGGAAAAGAAAAGTCTGGGACCTGGAGGAATCCAGAGGAGGGACTTGTCTCTCAAAGAAGGATTTCCAACTTATCAGATGAACTTTCAGAGAGACTTGGAGCTGAGAGAATGGTAGGAAAGTGACCACACCTTGGCCTGACTGCTTAGTTATGCATCTCTCTTTCCATTTAAACCCTACCCTGATGTCTGGATCCCAGAGATGGACATGAGAGACAAAGAGTTACTTGAGCTCTT
>CABHPR010129724.1:0-19460 GCA_902168415.1 Peromyscus melanophrys | reverse complement strand
TCTTTACTCTTCCCAGTACTGCTACATGGAATAAATCTCCGTTTCCTGCTTGTCACTGTTAATTGGACTCTTTTAATTGGCTTATTGAAGATGGGCAGCTGAACCTGGCTTGTCAGGGCCTTAGATGTGACCCCACAAGTCTGAAAAAGCACAAGCTGTAAGGAAAGCTCTGCTGTTCAGAAACACAAGTGTCCATATTCTCACTCTGTCAATGGGGGCACAGTCATTCTTGATGCCTCCATGCTGTCTCAACTTTATTCTGGCCTGTAGAAAGCAAAACGGGAAATTCAAGTACAGGTGCTGGGTATTTTAAGGCCAGTACTGAAGCTACTGCTCTAGTTCTATTCATAGTCTATAGGCTCAACCCACTGAACTGTGAGTGGGTCCAAGAGCATACACAGTAGGATCTGAAGCCACCTGTCCAACACGTGCTCTGGCTAGGACCTGTGTGCTTCCAACCATATAGAAAGATAGAAATTAGGTTATGAGGACAGAATTTTTTTTAATCTCTATCTTACTAAGACACCATGACTTGCTGTTTCTTCTTGGAAAAGAAACTAGAAGCACAGGTCAACAGTGCTGTCAGTCATTTACTCGCAATGACAAGTTCCTGAAAGTTGTAAAGCATTTAATGTAAAGAATCTAGTGACACTACTTTGGTGGCTGTTGGCCTACTTCCTACTGCTTGGGAAACTCAGTGCTACATTTTAAGAACAACTTTGCTTAATTCTCTCACAAAAAGTGTTTCTAAAAAAGAGTGACAAGAAAATGCATGCCCTATCCATGGCATCCGTTGGCACTGTGGCATTGACCTCGATGAGTGGCAGAGTCCACCTTAGTGAACTCTCACTGTAATTTAAGCAGGATGCCTTGTGCAGCAGTCCAGTGCTCTTTACAGACATGGAATATTATTTGCAGTAACTGAGGCTGTAAATACCTCACTGTGAATGCAGTAAGAAGAGCAGCAGCATAAACCTAGCAATTCAGCTCTCCCTTCAACACTCAAACAAAACTGCTGAAGAAGAGGCAGGAACGGTAGTTGTCTGGTGTACTTAAGTCAAGTGTTTCTAGTACCCATTTGTCATTTAGCATAAATACGGACTTAGAGTTATAAAGAACTTCCTAATTAGCTCTTGGCCTTTGAATCACATATTAGGAGACATTTTGCTACCTCTGCTTCAACTAAAGTTGATGACAGCTTTCTTGACTTCACATTCTCTCTTCCAGTAAATCCACTTATGGAACGAGAGAAGGAATTAGTCATATTTTTTCTTCACTACTAGATGGAAGGTCCTTACAAGGCAAACAGATCTGATAGCTTCACAGTAGAGAGCTGAAGTCTAAGCAAATTATTAATGACCTGACGAAATATAGAGAGAACAAAGGATGACAAGATCAAAGACAAGAATGTTCAGGATTTCAGGGTTAAAGGCAATGCTTTAAAAAGTGCAAGGAAAGCATGAGTAACTTCTTACAAAACAAAGCAGTGGGATTTAATGGAGAATAAGAGAGGAAAAAAGATTAGCCAATAAGCAATACCTAGAGTTACATTTATGAAGGAGAAGTGAAAAAAAAATCTAAAAGTAGGAGAAAAAGTTGTTAAATGTTGTGGATAGCAGTGGGTTTTGAACTCAAAGAGGCCCATCATTATTTGTTTATTGAGCACTTCTTACATTCCTTGTACATACCAGGAACTGCGATTAACATCAAGCCAAGTACAACACCAAGGGTAAACCTCAGCTTGCAAGACAATGTACTTCTATGAGACATTTTCCCTACAACGCAATGGGCATTAACGATTTCATTTACGGTACTCTGTTGACTGTACTGAAATGCACTAGCTTTGATTATGAAATTTAAGGTACAACAACAAGAAAAAAAGACAGCAAGACTGTCTAAAATACACTGAATTATGATATCATTAAGTAAGATAGGCAAGACAGAAAGAAACATACAACCAAACATGGGAGTACCATCAAGCCACGCAGAATTTGGGCACATTCCTCTGTACCTATTGTTTGCTGTCTAATACATACAAACAAAACAAAACAAAACATGCAATACATCATGAAATGTTGATCCTTTGAGCACATAATTCTAACTCTTCTCCTTATTTTACACTCACCACAAACTCTGGAGGTAGGTTCTATTAATATTCCTGCTCAAGGCAAGAAATATGCCTTTCAGAGATACTAACCAACTTGCCTAGGGCACATAAAAATTAATGTTTAAATATTACACAAGTCTCTTCTACATATTCAGGTTAAAAAATCACATAAACTTTAAAGTTAAATAAAACAAATTATAATGTTTTGTGGCTTCTTATTAATGAACAAATCTTTTAGTTTTATGGGTATTCAGTGTAATTTATTTAATATATAGACAAAAATAATTAAATCTTCTAAGTGAAAAATTACTCAAGACAGAAACTAATCTATCTTGAAGTACAGCAATATCTTCTCCCACAAATAACCTTTTTGTTGTTTCATCTCAAACTTTGCCCTAAATGTATCTCACATAGTCAGTAATGTGCATTATTGATCTTAACTTTATATAAAAAATATTTAGGAAAGGATTTTTATTCTTATTGATTTTTACCCTTATTGATTTTTATTGATTACTTTCTCTGCTCATCAGTTATATTAATTCCCTCTTGCTACCATAACAAATGACCCACATATTTAGCAGTTTAAATTAATAGCAATTAATAGTTAGAAATCCAGACACAGCATAATTCCTCTGCAGCTCTGTTTAGAGTCTCACAGTGCCAAGACCAAGGTAACAGCAAATCTGTTTTTCTTGCTGGAAGATTCAGTCTAGGGATATGTCATCCTCCAAGATCCATCAGGTTTTGTCTGGGTTCTGCTTTTTATGGTCGAGTGGCTGACAGAGTGAATTGGAGAACATTCTTTGTTCCTAGAGCTTGCCTACATTTCATGTGTGTTCCATGTAGTCACAGCTCTTGAAATCTCTTTAGTATTTCATATCTCTTAATTCTACTACCGAAAGTCTGTGTCTCCAGCAGATAAGGAGTTCTGCTTTTAAAGGGTCATGTGGTTAGATTGAGGCCATGTAGGTAGACCAGAGTCATGTTCCAATTTTGTAATCAATAATTTAATTACATCTTCAAAGTCTCTTTTTCTAAATGAAACAACATATTCACTTATACCAGTGTTGGGACATGAGCATCTTGGAAAACATAGCGTGTTCCACATACATGTTAAAATAACTTTTCTCCAGCTACCAAAGTAAATTTCACACCTATAGTTTCTGCTTTATCCTTAATTTGTTTTATTTTTATACCTAGAAGATTTTCCTACTATTCTCTTACTTTGCTTTAAGTGGGAAGAGAGATCCTTTTTAAAAATTATGCTAAGATAATAAAACATTATCATTGGATGGCAGATTTCATAATAATATTCTGAGATTTAAAATAATGAACATTTAGTTATATTTTTGCTTTAATGTATATTCAGAACCTTACACTATCTTTTAAGGAATATTTAACTCATGTAGCACATATAACTAAGTCAAACATTTCTTGAGAACTGTGGATCAATCAAAAAAATCTCTTTAATCTTACTCATTTTTCAAGGAGTGACCATGATGCTGTCTTTAATGTCTATAAACAGAGATTATTTCTTGAGGAAACTATTGAAATAAGAAGAAAATGACTAATTTTAGGCAGTTTTTAGATTGCAAAATTTTGCTACAGTGTTAATTTGATAACCTGATTCCTTCTTGTTTTGTTTGAGAGGGTTTTATTTGGTGGGTTTGATTTTGTCTGTTTATTACTATAGCTTTAATTTGCAGTGTAGCCTATTCACTTAAGAAAGAAAACAACAGCCGGCTGGGGGTAGTGCACGCCTTTAATCCCAGTACTCGGGAGCCAGAGCTAGGAGGATCTCTATGAGTTCGAGGCCAGCCTGGTCTAGAGAGCGAGATCCAGGACAGGCACCAAAACTACATGGAGAAACCCTGTCTCGAAAAATCAAAAAAGGAAAGAAAACAATGGTCTGTCACTTAGTTTGCTTGAACAGGCACAGCATAGCTCGAGGGTCATTGCTGTTTCTCATATGATCACACCTCCTCTCTGATTCCCCCGATGGCTTCTAACTGAAAATATATTCCAGATCCAGGCATTTCCAATACGCTCATCCTCGTTCACGTCAGTATCACCACCCACCATGATGACATCAATAAGTTTCTGATTGCTTTGCCAATTTTAAGCCTTCTTTCCCTAAAGCCATTCCCTGCAGAGTGTCCTCCAGGAGCTTTCCCAAATGCTAACCAGATCTTAGAACATCCTTTCTCAAAACCTGCAAGCAGAGATTTCCTGTTGCAAAGCAAGACCAGATTCCTTACTGTGGTTTCCAAAATTCTTTATATTTCTGCAGAACTGTTACTATCTACCTTTCATGGGCACACTTCCCTGCACGCATACACACACTTTGAGCAGAACTGAGAGGCAGGCTAATTTCTTCTGATTCTTGGAGATAACAAGTACTTTTTATTTCCCACTCCGTCTCCACCCTTCTTTCTCCTTGTCATCTTCAACTCACCCTACTTCCTCCCTGCTTCTTTACACACTAGTGGGCTTTTCATAATGCAAATCATTGTCCTTTGTTCCATAGTGGCTTATATTTTTGCTGTTTCTTTCCCCATATGCCATATCTCCACATCGCCTAAGACAGAACACTTTGAAGACAGACAACCCTCTGGCCGCTAGTGAACACTTACAGGCTCAGAAAGGACTTCCACCATTATTAGGGTGTTTCTTTCTTCAGTGTAGAATCAGTAAAAATAATCACTGACGAAGTGCATACTTACTTGACGTCAGACACTAGGCTAAATAATTTGAATGTATTCCCTTATTTAAGCATAGCAAATGCCTCAAAGGGAAGCATTTATATTTTATATATATTATAAATTATAAATCTTCCAGGCGTCCAACTCAGCATGTTAGCCTCTATGACTCCCTGCTCTCAGTTTCCGTGGTGGAGGAAATATTTCATCAGTAGTGCTTGGAGTTCACAGGATCTGGGCCTCCAAGCACACCCCCTCAGTGTTTGTCACAAGATACAGTGTAATGTAGCACTTCGATTTGCTTCCAACTGCTGTTATAGACAATGGGATCACAAGCCTCCAGTGCGCCACTTTTTAAGCAAAAGTACAACATTCCAAATGTCGTCAACCTTTTTTCACAGGTGATTTTTGTTTTTTCAAATACTCAAGAAGAAAAGGATCTTCTCATACCCTCTGAGTGCATCGCATTAAGTCCAGGCTCTTGGAGGTTTTGTGGTTTTGTGTCTGTTTTTTTCCTTCATACCTCTTTTTCCGAAGGGTCATGCTAAACTCCCATAGTTACTTGCATTCTAAAACAGTTTGCAACCCTGGACTGTTATGGAAAGGATTTGTTAAAATACCTGTTCCTCTCCTGTAGTACTACAGCCTTTTGAATATAAAAGAAAATCACATGAGAAAAAAAGATTTAGATCTCTCTGTCAAACTAGAATCTAAAACAGTCAATATTTATATGCTTGCTTTTGACAGTTGGCACAAAATAGATGTTGATTGGCATCAGAGGGCAGAAATGGAAAAAAATGAAATTCAATAAAATATATCAGCAGAGAACTTCTCGCTAGGAGAGTATACACAACTATTAAGAGAGACATTTGGGACATCTGGAGTTCTACCTAGAAAACACCATTTTGACTTTTGAATATCCAAAAGTCTATCATGTTTTCCAAGAAGCCTCTTGACACGTGTGAATTTATAAAATACTACTTTTTGTCTGTCACTGATAAGTTTTGAAAACAAAGATTTAATCACAGCATCCTGAACACCAGTGTGAAGTTCAGGGATCAAGGTAAATTGGCTACTTACTTATGACACCAACAACAACTTGAATCCAAATCCTCATGCATTCATCCCTCCATTTTCTGGAGTGAAAAGACTGGAGGCCAAACAGGACCCGCAAACATTCAGAAGTGACTCTCTTGAACTGAAATCATGAATTGAGGATTCATACGCATGCTGTCCCCTCTCTCCCTGAAAGAGTGGAAAGTGTGCTTCTTTTCCAGAGGTCTTTAAGTCTCGGGAACATGAATGTTGTTGTGTCCAGGGATCAGAGAACTAGATCCCTTTGAACTATAAATTCATCAATGATCTGTCTGTACATCTCTCCATTGATAATACAGCTGTACTCACGCATCCTTAGTTTCCAGTTGATATTTATACCAACTCCCCAGGCTTTCTGTCCATAGTTGCGAAAACACGAAAGTATCCACTTCTTGACCAAAAAGCTGAATTAATCAAAGATGTACATTTTTCTTTCTTGCTGGAAGTTGAAGAGTGCTCTCCTAAATAGTCTGTGAATAACATTTGTTGTAAGTTGAGTTGTGCCCCCAAAACTTGTACATTGATACTTGAAATAATTGATTAAAATGTAAAATTATTATAACCGATGAAGTAAAATGAAGAAATAGTTATCTCAATGGCCATCTGAAGACTGTGAGGAGCCTGACAACCTTTCCCCTGTAGTCCTCAGATTGCTTGAAGTGTGAATGTTCAGCCTCTAGAACAGTGGTTCCCAACCTGTGGAGCAGAGAATGCTTTGGTGTTGAACTACTCTTCCACAGGAGTCGCCTAAGACCATCAGGAAACACGGACATTTACATTATGATTCACAGGAGGAGCAAAATTACAATTATGAAGTGACAGCAAAAATAATTTCATGGTTAGGGGTTACCACAACATGAATAACTGTATTACAGGGTCACAGCATTAGGAAGGTTGAGAACTGATGCTCAAGATATACAAGATGATTCCCAGGTTTTATATCACCTAGTGTATGGTAATTGATTATGCCAGCCAAACAAATGACTACAGCTACTGTCTATAATTCAGTGATGATGAGCAAACCGTAAGATATATTGTAAGAGGATGCTGCAAAAAAAAAAAACAGTAGAAGGAGAATGGTTGTACAAAGTGCATTTACATGAAAATAAGGATTTTTTAAATTAATACATTTATTTCAGACATTATGAAAAAGCAAGCTTTCATTATGTTAAAGAAAACCATCAAAGAAATAAGTGAAAATAGCATGAAAGGAATAAAGAGAAATAAGGTGGGTGGTGGTGGTGCACACCTTTAATCTCAGCACTTGGGAGGCAGAGGCAGGCAGATCTCTGACTTCAAGCCTAGCCTCTTGGTCTACAGAGTGAATTCCAGGACAGCTAGGGCTGCACAGAGAAACTCTGTCTCAAAAAAAAAAAAGAATTAAAGAGAAGTAAAAGAATTTAATGTAATAGTGATTTTAAAGTAAAGTATCTGGGTATTGAGCTGGCAGTTCAAGGATCAATGGGCCAGATAAGTGCCTGTCTGCAAGTATGAGGACCAGTTGGAATTCCCAGAAGCCATGTTAAAAACCCAAGCAGGCACACTCTACCCCAGCACTAGGGGTAGATGGAAATGAATGACAGGTGGATTCCCAGAGCTCATTAGTTGGCAGCTTAGCTGAATGGATGACTCCAGGTCCAGTGGGAGACCCTGTCTCAAACAACTGGGTGAATATTAATAGAGAAAGACACCTTATTTTTACCTCTGATCTCCACATGTTTATGTATACATGTGCATTTATACCATCACTCACATGTGTATATATCCACTCAAATACATACACATACAGCCCTCCTTCACACATACACACACACACACACACACACACACACACACACACACACACACACACACACACAAGAATTTGTATCTTTTAAAATATGTGTAAGACACACAGTATTTGCAGCATCTGACCAACCAGGAGACCTAGGAAGGAAAGAGAATACTTGAGTATATGTAGGTAAATGATGCACAATGGCATTTAAAATCTTGATCCAATGATAATTTTTCCCTCGAGACAAAAATCAGCAGAATAGGTTCAGAAAATTATGGAGAATGTAAGAAACTCAAGAACTATGAAACAAATGCAACCTATTGATGTAGCAGGAATCGTTACAAGGTCTTATTAATAAGAGCAAACCTGGAGCCAGGTATTAGGGTGAACTGGAAGATCAGAGAGACAGAACTAACCTCACCTGGCCAACTTCTCAGCTGATCTTGTTTCCTGAGACTGGAAGCCTATGTGTCCTCATATCCGAATGGCTCTCAGCTGAACTGTGCTGCTCAAAACCTAAAAGCTTAACCAGACAAATGCTTAACCAGGCCAAATGCTTCTAGTTTCTGGTCCTCACGCCTTATATACCTTTCTGCTTTCTACTACCACTCCCTGGGATTAAAGGCGTGAGTCACCATGCTTGGCTGTTTCCAATGTGGCCTTGAACTCACAGAGGTCCCAGATGGATTTCTGCCTCTGGAATGCTAGGATTAAAGTTGTGTGCTACCACTGCCTATCCTCTACGTTTAATATTGTGGCTGTTCTGTCTCTGACCCCAGATAAGTTTATTAGGGTGCACAATATTTTGGAGAACACAATACCACCTCATATTACTGTAATTAATGAGGCAATTTCAGGTAATTTATCTGCTAATCAAGAGAGGTTTATTTATGAGATAACTTACAGCCAACAGGGGTTGGTTATAGGATCTGGGAGAGATGAGGTACCATCTAGCAGAGAACTCTGGCTTGATGTCCCATCCAGGTTTCAGGACCATGAGGTATCCAGAGGGTCCAAACACGTACGCACCTCGAGTCTTAAGGGGCTCCCTCTCAGCCACACCCCAGGGGAAGGTCAGCCCTAGGGGCAGGTCTTAAGCAGGTGTGGCAGTTACCTGCTGTCACTCTAGGGGCAGTGTTTCAAGGTCAAAGCTGGAACAGCTACCCACTACAGTAGCCACTAATCAAGTAAGGAAATATATAGTTTTATCAGTTTTAACATGTCTCTAATTAACAGAAATATTGATGCCTTCTAAATACTTTTTAGAGAGTTTGAAATGGTAGAAGACTTTCCTATTTACATGAAGATGTATAGCAACTTGATGTATAGCATCCTTTCCTGGATAGTTATCACAGAGTCACCTAGAAAGAATATTATAATAACTCTCTATGTATGCCTTAGCCAAGTCCAACTGATTCACAAAATTAACTATCATAGTGAGGTAATTAACAGTCTTTTGGTGATACTGTGAGAACAGAGGCATATAAAATGATGAATAGGGAAACCATACTCCAGGAGAAGCAAGGAAGCTAATGAGATGCCAGTGGAATGAACTTGCCATAATGCAATTAACAAGGAATTTCAACTCATATTCCCGTCACACATTCCCAATCAAAATCAACACACACTAGTTGCTTAGTGTATAGTTACTAATGCCCAAGTCTACCATGTCTCTAAGTATGATATTACATAGTACTCACACCTAGAGTTCAACCCCTACTCAATCTCAGAACCTATTTGTCACATAGGAACTTCAAATTTAGCCTTCCCAGTAAGAACATATATATACACTGAATGCACTCTGTGTATATATACATATATATGCACATATATTTGAGCATAATTATCTATGTTCAAAAACATGTAAAATGAGACTAATATGTAATATAGCCTCAAAGATATAGTTAGACTTGAAAATCATCAAAGTATATTATATGTTGATGTTTGAAGGGTTATAGTAAGTAAACCCTAATATCTACCTTGAGTTGAGCATCCATAGAGACAAAAGAGAAGGAATTAAGATACCATTTTATATGGTATGCTGCCAAAAACTGATCAAATAGCAATATTAAAAGAATTTTTGTCTCCGCATAGTAAGATGCTTACACAATATTGCTGCATATATGGGAGCAAAGTGAAATCACAAGGCATCCCATGTCCACAGACTTTAGTGACAATCACAAACTGAAAAGCATGGATGGCTGATGGCTTGCCGTCCTGGAAACCTCTCTTTCCTCTCTGTTGAATAAGCAAAAAAAAATTGGAACATTTAGGAAAATGATTTTTTTTTCCTGTAAAATGAAGTGGTAGAGAAAAAAATTTCTTCTGATAATATATGGTAAGTAAGCCCTGGCTCCAGAAATTTCCCATGATACCCCATTCCTCTATTGGTGCCCTCCTAATATAATAAGCATTTCCCACCTTAATGACGTGCTTGAGCACAGAGGTATATTCTTGTTTATGTTCATTTGCAGGTTTGACTTAAACGCCTTTTAAAAGCCTTTAGGTAAATTATGATAAATGTTGCTTTCCTATGACTAAATCCAACTTTTCTAAGGACATTAGGAAAATATGAGAGACTATAAAACAGTGATGTGCTCTTATGCCTAAAAGTTCATGATGGTTTTAAAAGATGAGGTTTTATGAAAGTCCCCAGAAGGAAAATTGTTAAAGAGAAAATAAAAAGTAAGTGAACTTTGTAGGAACTTAGAAAGAAAAGAGGAAGGAATAAATAAACAGTGAACTTTCTATTTTACCTACTCGTGTATCTACAATACAAGATAGATCATCTATATCCCTCTATCTCCGGAAATAGTAAATGACATGACCCTACAAGGAGACCCACCATGGTAACTCAGACTATCACTCTCAGCATCATCATTCCTATGCATCCCCACATGGCGTTTTAAGTTTCTTATTCTGCATTTTGATGATAGAACCATGCATATTTCATGGTCATGATGCTTCTTACTTAGCATGAGTCACAGGAGGTAGTTGCCAAAAGCAACTCAAAACTGACAACAGTAAAATTTTTTTTTTACTTAATTATGAAATGGAAGATGCTCTAAAACTGGCACATGCAGAGGAATCAGTCACTTCTCAAAGGCAAAGAAGGACAGAAAAAAAAAGATATTTGCCAATATAATCAGGGATTATGTAGAAAGTCTCACCAAGAGCCCTTATGTGAGAAGGAGAGAGGGACAATATCTGATGCATCTAATAACATTGGTAAGAAATAGGGGAAATTGGGAAAGAATTAATGGAGTAGGATTGTGACAGTGAAACATATCAAAATATAACTGTGAGAACAAATTGGCTTTTCTCATAAGTTTGACACATCTTTGTATTTGTTATACATTGTTCTACCTACACTTATATAAATTATTAAATAAAATTCCTGAACTCCTGTAGCCAAAATATATGAGATGTAAGTTGACTCGTAAAATCTGGTATGACCATGTCATGTAATTCTATGTCTGACTCGTATTCTTATGCTTCTTAAATGTCAAGATAAATCAAAAACAGAGATAGAGCTGTGCAGTATAATGATCTGTACCCTGCCCAATCCCAGGTACTGATATATCACTAGCTTATGTGACTGTAAAGGAAGAATTCTTGTACAATCAGAGTGCTATAAATTCTGGGAACCTGAGCTACAAGATCCCAAGGGAAAAGATGAGCATTGTGGGACTCTCCAGATAAACCATCCTCATTGAAGTTCTTAGTGTGAGCATTATTGATAATATAAAGTTACAGCAGAGAGATTTATTGTAGGAGACTGTGTACCAGCAGTTTGTAACCTGTAGATCATGACCCCTTTCAGGTTGGGCAACCCTGTGAAAGGATTGTCTAAGACCATCTGCATATCAGATATTTACATTATGATTCATAACAGTAGCAAAATCACAGTTATGAAATAGCAACAAAAAATAATGTTATGGTTGGGGGTCACCACAACATGACGAATTATAGTAAGGGGTTGGGTTGCAATGTTAAGAAGGTTGTGAACCGCTGTTACATGCCTGTTATTAATATCAACAATCCAAGAAGTCTCATCCTGCACAGCTCATTTGGCTACAGGAGCTGTCCTGGCTAGTTTGTTTCAATTTGACACAAACTAGAGTTTTTGGAGAAGACAGAACTTACATTTGAGGAAATGCCCCCATAAGATTGGGCTGTGGGCAAGTCTGTGATTTGATTGATGTGGGAAGGCCCATCCTAAAAGGGTGTGGCCACCCCTGGGAAGGTTGTTCTGGGTGCTATCAGAAAGCAGACTGTGCAAACCATGGGTATCAAGCCAGTAAGCAGCATTCCTCCAAGGCTTCCACTTCCATTTCTGCCTCTGGGTTCCTGTCCTCACTTCCTTCAGTGGTGGACTGGTACCTAGGAGTGTAAGATGAAATCCAATTTGTCCTCCCAATGTTGGTTTTGGTCATGGTGTTTAACACAGCAAAAGGAACTCATCTAAGACAGGAGCATACTGAATTGTTCATTTACTCTTTACTGGGGAGACAAATAAACTCAAGCCAAGCTCTACTCTATTCCAAGAAAAGAAAAGAAAAGGCAATGTGCAATATGGATCACTTAAGAAAATATTTCACTACAGTAAATTTAGGGACTTGTTATTTGCCATGTATTCTTTGGGCTAGAAGCATGAGGATCACCTAGGATCTTGTTAGAAATCAGTTGCTTAATCTACTGGTCAAAGAAATATTAAATCAGAATCTACATTTTAACAATTTCCAGGTAAATTTCTGAGAGTATTAAAGAAGTCTTATTCTACATTTACAAGAAGAATATTATTAGTCATTTATTGTTTGCATCATAAAAATAACTAGAAACTCAATATCACTACTAGAAGATAGATAATAAATTAACTGATAGATTCTACAAATTGTTACTTTAATACTGTAAGATGTTAATTCCTATTTTAGAATCATAAATACCACTAGATCAGAGTTGACAAAAACCCTTGAATACTTAAAATGAATAATGTATTACCCATATTACTAGTTCAGAGTTGACAAAAAAATCTTGAATATTTATAATGAATAACGAATTTCCCTAGGATGAATGTATAGAGGCTATAAAAGTATATTATACTTTTAAGACTAGATATTACAAGAAACACATAATCCAATTTAATTTTAAGGACTATGTCTAATTGTATGATGGATATATTGAAATTTAGGCACCAATAAATGAGTGAAACTATGTATAGACATTGAAACACCGTGAAGATGCACAACTGGAGTCCACAAGAAAAGCCACTGACAATCATGTGGCCGGAGTAACAGCTGGGGAAACTGATGATGTTCATCATAAACTTAACAGACGCTTCCTAACAGAAAGGCACAAAAGCCAAGATTTGGTGGTGTATTGTAATAATAATAAGTCCTCAGATTACTCCAAGTTTATATTTTATCTTAAGTGCTCTATAAATGTTTCACTTTCATTGTTCCAATTATCTTCACATAGCTAACATAGGAGAATAATTGACAAGCTCCTTTTCAAAACTGAGTCAGAGAGCAAGCTACTAATGTTCCTGGTGGTCTATGGCTACAAGGTGAGAGATTTGTCAAATTATTCTTTGTACTCTGATGCTAGAGTTGCCTCAAAATAATAAATGCTTCAAGATGGATAGCAGGGGCATTATCCCTACAGGAAAAGGCAAGGTGGTGAGTAGACCGGAAGTGGTTAGAGGGCAGAAGCAGAATGGCGTGGGTAGAGTTAGTGGTTTGACAAGCATGCGATTTTGAAAACCATGAGCAATAATACATCAGGATCCCAAACTGGGCAAATCTGGCAAAATCAGATGACAACGCATAAATGGAGAAGCCAATTCTCAACCACATTACCAGACTGACCATTTGTGGGATCTTGAACACTGACCTCCCTGAACCTCGATCCCAACATCTGCTAGGTAAGAAGTGTTTGGAAGCACTCAACTTGCTTAGAGCTATTTCATCAGCATTGTTTTAGTAGGGACCATAACTTAAACAGCAAAGTCATAAAAATTATAATCGATTTGTATGAGGTGGCAAGGTACTCCACTTGAAAATCGGAGTTCTAATCAGATCAAGTCTGACAATGCTGAAGTCTTAGCTGCTTGGGGTAGAACCCTCCTCCTTCTCTCATCCAAGACATTTCAGCTGGGCTTCTGCCTTGTAGTTTTCTGAAAATCTAAAGCAGGGTTGGTAAAAGGCAATGCCTATATACATAAGCCCTAATGACACTAAACAGTTCCTTCTGTTCACATGGCTCCTTGTGCAGAGTTACATATGTGGAAATACAATTAGCGTGGGATAATTATAAGTCATGCAGTTGATGTCAGAAGACTATTATTGTGACATTCTGAAGACAGTGTTTTCAAAGCACTTTTCTATAAAGTCGGTGTAAGTTAAATATAGAACTCTAGCTTGGTTCCACATAAATTATGGAGTTGGTCAGTCATGGAGACAGAATTACATTTAGAGTTCCCTCTGGCATTCTAAGAGGCAAAACTGAAAAGGGCATTCTCACACTGCATAACAGGTGCCCCAGATTCTTAATGCTGTTGTTTTCCAAATTGAATCCAACTCAGGAGTTTCAAAATGAGCCCTCAGAAGCTTGAAAGAATTGTGGCAGTTGACTAATAAGTCTCCTCTTTATGGAGCACCATGGTTTGACAGTCTGGCTAATTAAAGAATGATTGTATTTCCTGAGATCTAATTTGAGATCTAAACTCATAGTTGCATTTGGCTCAATATCTTCTTGCCCTTTATTTTAGAAATCTTCCATCCTTACTGGCTGTGAAACTCTCATCATAACTGGCATTTCCTTTCATTTGCCCCTAAGAAACAAATTTATCTTCAGCAATAAATCATACATATACTGGAAATGATATGTATTTTAATGATAGCATTTTAAAATGTATTATATTTACGTTCATACTTCATTCATACTTTATTATTTAAGAAAACTAAAGGTTATTCAAACATCATTGGAGTCGGTGATTCAGTCCCTGACTTACAGTGGTCAGGTCAGTTTTCCTTAGGACTGAATGAATTACAGTGTGGCCTTTATCCATACATTCCAAAACCAACAAAGCAATTAGCTTTGAAAGAAGATCCAGGTAGAATCATGACGTTATAGCTTTCAGCCTATCTAAAAAAGAAGAAAGAAAAACAAACAATTTTGTAGCATATCAATTCTTTCTTTTCTTTTTTTATTAATAAGATATTTTCTATTCATTTTACATACCATCCATAGGTCCACCTCTCCTTCCTCCTCCTGCCCTCCAGTCTTGCCTCCTAACCCTCCCCCCCCCCATTCCCACCTCCTCTAAGGCCAGGCCTCCCATAGGGAGTCAGCAGAGCCTGGTACATTCCACTGAGGCAGATCTTAGCCCCTCCCCTGGCACCAAGGCTGTGTAAGTTCCCACCATAGGTACTAGGCTTCAAAAAGCCCGCTCATGCACCAGAGATGGATCCTAATCCCACTGCCAGGGGGACCCTTAAACAGTTCAAGCTAGACAACTGCCTTGCCTATGGGAACTCATGAACTGTGGATCCATATCAATTCTTGTTTTCTTAATTTGAAGACTAAGTAAAGAAGAGGAAAAGAAACAAGAAGAATTTAAAATGAAGAGCTTAGTCAAAATGAGTTCATGAAACATTTCCATTCATTCTTGTAGTTTTTCTCTCTTAGAGTAAACAACTCCTCAGAAAATGATTGCTAAGACGTAGAGGGAAGAAGGCAGTGTAAGGATAAGTAATGTACAAAGGAGCTTGACGACAAACAAAGTAGATCAGTTAATCTACTCCAAAAGAAGTATTGGGGAGCAGAATCGTTTTTTTATCAAGTCATTAAATGGGTAACAATTCATTTTCCAACAAAATGAATTTAATATCATTTAATTTGTTGATTTTATTTACTCACTTCTTAATTTCCCTTCAGAATAGAAATGATACTTACATTTAAATGTTGAGCATTAAATAATCACCTAAAGTCAGAGAGAATACCATTCTTCTCATAGAATGGGCACTCCACCTACTTGGAGATGAGGGCAGAAGGGAGAGTTTCAGTCTCCCTCCCTCCCCATCTAATCCCAGGGAAGCAGTCTGGGAATTTCTTCAGTTCCCTTAAAAGAAAAGTCAGGTTTTTTGTTTTGTTTTATTTTTTTTGTTTTCGTTTGTTGCTGTAAAGTTAGCGTTGTGCCTTATGACATGCATGTGGCTATTGATACAATGTAAGGAATTACTTTAGTGTATTCGCAAACACCTTGAAATTACTACAATGGTCTATTCTCTTATCCTCTCGACTTTGTGTGTAAAAACACTGCACTAGGATCACTGAGATTTTTTTTCCCCGTCCTTTTCCTGTTCTGAATACTTTCAACTCATAAGGAATAATAAATAAATAAATTTTATAGACATCCATCTTTCATGGACCAAGGTTTGGAAGGCAACCACATTGACTTTTTTTCTGCACAATCTTAGCAACGTGGTAGAAGAGCAAACGAGCATGTGGAAGGCACTAACCATGCATCGCAGTTAGCAGCAGATACTGACGTATAAAATATCCCAAGTTAGACCTTATAGGTCTGATTGTCCCACTTCCATAGCCTTTCTAGAATTCTGTAAAACATTTCTTATGATACCAAAGATTTCCTATGATAAAGGATGTTAATATAACAGAGCGAGATTGTAAGATTATACTCTAATTTGAAAATGTTTACATCTTGTCTTGACCACAAATGCACTGTCGAATAAGTGAATGCAATGTAAGCAGAGTATGCTACATCTTTCCAAAGAGAAGTTTTAAATATAACTCCATGATTCAACTCAGCCTCTTTATTATCTCTTCCTTCTTCTGTGGGAGCAACTCAACCCAAATAGGGGTTGTTGCTTCAGCTTAGGTTGTTGAGTAAGGACAGAAGTGGAGCTGACTGCAGTCAGCAAGATATAAAGAAGACATGGGACAGAACAAATACATGTTTGTCCTTGTAAGCCATTGGGATTTAGAAGTTGGCTTGCTACCACAGCAAAACTAACAGAATAAAGTGACGCCTAACACTGGAATTTTGCTGTTCAACAAACTGGTACTAGAACAAAAGCTATATTTAGAGCCTAAAAATGTCAATAATCCACATATTATGGTGACCCAGAACACAGAGAATACATGTAATGAACTTGAGACTTTGAAGATGAATATTATGACATGTCTTGATTTCTTTTCTTCATTGGATAAACTTAGAATCACTCAATTTGAAAGTAGACATAAAAAAAAGTCACAGACACTCTGAGAATAGTAGAGTTTGAAAATAGAAGGGCTTTTCATCTACCATGAGTAAAAAATATATAAAAAGAGAAATGCTTTATGTGATTATAGCTGATTGGGACTCATGCTAGATAAGACTAATGTTCAGGAAAAAAATATCTCTTACAGAATCCTCTGATTATTTTAAGATATATTTTAGATGCATGTATGTACATATTTAAAGTGGAGATATGAATATGGTTATTGATCTGTGGCCCCTGATGAAATCAGAGCATTCTTTGACACCTTTGTTCTAAAGATTTGTGTTTTCCTCTGAGATTCATGACTCCACTAGCCCTAGGGAGTTGGCTAGGTTTCTAGTACCAGATGTGATTTCCCTCTTGTTGATTAGACCTCATGTCCCATTAGAGAGCTATTGGTTACCTCTAAGATATGAGCATCACTATTGCACCCATAAATGCAACCTCATGCTGGTCATCATTGTCCATAACTAGGTAGGACTGTTGGTTGCTTTTCTCCCTTGGAAAGTTGCACAGCAGCTTCTGGTACCATGAAAGTTAGTCTTCAAGAAAGAACATTTCAAGTCATATCCAATCTGTGTCCTGTGGGTCTTGTGTCTGAAGTGCATGGTATCTTCAGCAATAGGGACCTACCTCCCACCTCCGGGAGGTTTTGAAAGTGTACTGCCACTTTCATAAACTAGTATATTACTAACTGCATTCAAAATATTTATCCTTGTAACCACAATTAGGGTAGTTCTCATTCCTCATCAAAGAAACTTCTATTTGCAACAGATGGAGACACTTGTAGAAATCACAACCAATCAAGATGCAGAGAACAAATGACTGTGAGGTGGTCAGTCCCAGTGAATACATCTAGAGCTCAATTCCAGCACCTAAGGCTCAGGAAACATCACAGAAAATGGGGGCAGAATGCTGGGAACCAGCCTTGGCTCGGGTTCAGGTCCTGAGATGGGGAAGGGACATCTGTGTAAGGAAGACTTCTGACCACCAAGTGGATTGCACTCAAGTGACCCCAAATAGCTTGAGCCGTCTTTATTTATACTTAAACAGAGTTTTTCTTACCAGGGTTACATGAACAGCTTTATTATTGGCTTCTATTTTTTACTTTATGAAATACATCACAATTTAAGGAATACTTCGTGATCATTATGAAAGCCCCCATTGTTCCCCTTTATGCTTCCCCGAATACACCTTCCCACCACCTGCATAACCTTGTTCTAGAATAGAGTTCAGCATTTTTGCAGGCTTAACTAAATATTGAGCCAGAAACATCCTGCTCTCACAGTACTTATGTCAGCTGGCAGCTACTTGTGGTTACAAAGTTAAAAAGTAATAGACGTGGGCACAATGCTTTAAGGACAATATTCAAACCCAGACAATTCTTTCATGTCTGCAAGATATGCTTTTATACAGTTGCTTTTTTTTTTTACAAGAGTGTCCCATGTCTCAATCTCTCTGTAAAAGGCAGACTTTGACAATGCACTCTTTTCCCATCTCACTGTACCATACTTCTTCCACCAATATAAGCTCCTATTGACGGTAAAGATGGATCTATCCATCCCACATTTTGCATTGTATTTTTTCCTCTTGGAGCATATCAGATCTTACCAATGATTCTATGCTTAGTGTCCAGGGAACTTATTCTCAACAGTTGGCACTATGTGTATTCCTGAGGCTTTCCCCCTATTCTGTGTATGCATACCCTGCTCTCCTTTCCAGAGCTGTTAGACATTGTTAATATTCCAAGTGTTGTTTTCTCGTACGTCCCTGTCTCTACTGAGTCAGAAAAGTTCCCAGGATTTGGAGCTGTAGTTAATAATCAGATAAGAGGTTTGAGAAGAATTCACCCTCTGTTGAATCTTAGGGGAAAATAATCAAGAAAGAGCAGAAAACTCAGGAAAAATTACAGCTATTCCATGTGCGACTGACAAAGTTAAACTAAAACCACCCAAAGAATCAACAATATAATGAGAGAGGAAATAGTCTGCAAGCCGCACTAATTTTGCAAATTCCTGTGCTTTCCCGTAGACTTGCCAAGTGAGAGTCCATTTCCACAGGTGTCTTGCCCTGAGGAAACCCGTTGGACAGAAAGTCATATGCTGATCAGAGACTAGGCTGCACAGCTCCCAAACAGCAGACTATAAGAGCCAGAGAACCAGGAAATCTGCTTTGAGATTTTATGTTCTATTTATGACAGGAAAGTTTAAGCAATGATATGGTAACAATACGGCACCCTAAACAAGACTTGAACAAAGTTTTGAACACCAACAGATAAGCTAACATGGACCTCTCACTAGGAACCTTGCATAGATAAAAATCTACGGGCAATTAAGAAATGCTGAGTGGAAGAAATAGTCTTTCCTGAATATGAGCACTTAGTTGGTTATCCAATATGAAGTAGTCAGCCCTGAAATTGTATTGATACAAGAAACACTAGATGAACTGAGTAAGTTGTTTGTATATGTTTAAGGGTGCATGTAGGTGCATACACATGTGCATGT
>CABHPR010129723.1:13571-30624 GCA_902168415.1 Peromyscus melanophrys | reverse complement strand
CTAGCTGCATGTGTCTGTCTGTCTGTCTGTCCATCATACCTGCCACACACCGTTAGTTCATGTTTAAGGAGCCTGGGCCTAGAGAAGTTAATGACTTGTAAATTGCTCTCCAAGGCTGAGCCAGAAATAGAAGGCAAGAAAGTTCCTGAATAGTCTTGCACGGAGCTGCTCTGATGGAGGTGTCAGCCCCACTGTGGGGAGTGACACATGCTAGCTGTCCACCCTCACACGCTGACTGGCCACCCTGGGGAGCCAGAGCACTCCTAATGAGGGCCCTGCCTCTGTTGGTTGGGTGCAGGTTTTCTTGCCCAGCCCCCCTGGCTGACTGTGTCCCCTTCTCTCCCCACACGATTCAGGTCGTTTTCGGATGTGACGGCTGAGACATGAGATCTTCAGCCTCCCGGCTCTCCAGTTTTTCCTCAAGAGATTCACTATGGAATCGGTGAGTGGTCCCTGGCCCACCATGTCTGGGAAACATGTTGATGCTTTGGGGGCTCAGCAGCAGCACCGGCTAAAAAAGCAAGAGCAGGCCGGGTTAGAAACAGCATACTGGAAATGTGTCCACTGCTCTTCCAGTATTTGTAGCATGATGGACCTCCGAAATTTTTCTTTCTCTCTCTCTCTTTTTTTTTTTTTTTTTGTTTTCTGTTTTACACTTATTTATTTGTGCATGTGTGTTTTATGGCATACATGCGGAAGTCAGAGGACAAGTTTTGGGAGTTGGTTTTCTCTCTTCCATCATGTAGGTTCTTGGGATCCAACTTATGTTCTCAGGCTCAGTAGCAAATAACTCTTATCTACTAAGCCATCTTGACTGTCTTTTCTTGTTGAGACAGGATCTCATGTAGCCCCAGGCTGATTTTGACTGTAGGTAGGTCGCTGAGGTTGGCCTTGAACTTCTGATCTTCCTTCTCCCCCTCGGTGCAGAGATTACAGGTGTGCATCACCATGCCCGGTTTATGGGTGCAGGGGAGGGAACCTGGGCTTTGTACATGCTAGGCAAGCACCCTGCTAACTGAACTACACCCACAGCCCTTTCGCACAGTTTTCTATCCCATTCATTACCTGCTGAATTTTAATCCTAAGGAAGTGCACAGGGTGGGGCAGGGTGAGATGGAGGGATGTATCAGGAAGTGGTCAGGAATTACTGTGGGTGCTTCTTTAGTCAGCTGAAGTTCATTGGAGATGACTGCATCCTGTCCACCCATCTGAACTGCTGCGTAGGAATGACTACATTGGTAAATAATTCTCCTAGCTGCATTTGAAGTCATTTTCTCTGGCCCTATCCCCCAGATCTTCTGCATCATCCCTTCATGAAAGTAAGTTTACCTCATTTGGCAGCTGGGAATACTGAGTCCTAGAATTGGGGCAGATATAGGAGAGGCTGAGAAGATTAACTTCAGGGGTCAATTAGAAATCTGACTGTTCAGGAAGAGGCCCCATGAAATCTGAAGACTCATGAGGGTTGACTGGCTGTGGCTGGTGTTGCCAGGAAATCAGTGTAGTGTGATGAATGCATGCTAGTGCTGGAGGGCGTGGCTGATTCCTGGCCCCGGTTCAGATTTGTGTGATCTCAGTGGAGCCATTGACCTTATCTCTTACTTCTGCTCTCTTATCTAGGAAAGGGGGGGGGATGATTAAATATTGATGTTTCAGATTTTTTTTTGGCACAGGTTAGAAAAGTTATGCCATCAAGTATTTGGATATGGTAGGTACACAGAATGCAGTGATTATTTCCTTTTCAGGCGGAAAACAAATTTTAAGGATGGTTGGCTAAGTGAAAGTCTTCTGAATAGGGAGCTAGGGAGAGATGCTGTGCAAGGACGAGGACCCAAGTTCAGATCTCCATCCAGTACCCATGCAAAAGCTGGGCAAGGCCAAGGGACTGTGAGTTTATAACTCTAGCACTTAGAGGTGGGGTGTGGGGAGGTGGAGACAGGTGAAGTTTTGAAGCTTTCCAGCCAGCCAGTATAGGCAACTATAAGCCAGATTCATTAAGAGAACATGTCTTAAGCATAATGTGCAGAAGTCATTGAGGAAGATGTCTGGGCATAAAGCTGTGGCATCTGCAGGTGCGTCTGAGAACATGCTTAACACACAACACACACACACACACATCACACACACACACACACACACACACACGCACGCACGCACGCACGCACAAATACTGAATGGGTGGGTGGGAGAAGTGAGAGGGGAACCAAACTGCGGCTTTTGATGTGACCCAGAAATGAGGTGACAAGAAACTGTCTCCAGGGAAACAAGGCTATCTATACATGTCTGCTTTCATAGTTTGTCTATTACAAGATTTTTCAAATCCTGTTATGCTTTGTTATTAGGTTTTGTTTTTGAAGTCAAGAATACCATACAAAGTGGCATTGATTTTGTAGGTATCCTTTTAGGGCATATGGATTGTACTGTAATTGTCAGAACTCACGGCATTATTTGGAATTAGGTTTTGCTATGAATGACATAAATCCTAAGAGACCTTGACTTTAAAAATATAGGAAGTAGGAGCTGGGAGTTGACTCCACAGTTAAAGCGCTTGCTGCGCAAGCCTCAGGATTAGAATTCAGATCCTAGAACTCATGTGAATGGTAGGTCAGTGTGGTACCCTGCTGGTAATTCTGGCCTTGGTAGATGGAGACAGGATCCTTGGAGTAAGCTGATTACCAAGACTAACCACTTGATGAGTTCGGTTCAATGAGAAACTCTTAATGAATAAGGCTTGAAGAAGGATTCCTGACATTAAATCCCTCTCTCTCTCTCTCTCTCTCTCTCTCTCTCTCTCTCTCTCTCTCTCACACACACACACACACACACACACACACACACACACACACACACACGAGCCTGCCCATACATGTGAACACTCATGTACATACACACATTACACAGGGTATGTGGTGCTTCTGCATATATCTGGTGTTTCCGCATATATCTTGTTGACCGAAATTTAATCCTGTGGCTACACTTAGTTTTGGAAAAAAAGAAAATAAAACAAGACTTGGTTAAAATATAATCATTATGCAGTGAGAATATGCTTACCATCTTCTTTAGGCATGCTACTACTCACTGAGTGAATGCTATTGCGAAGATATGCTTTGTAGCCAGACTGCTGGAGTTCTAATTGCGGGACACTAGTCAAGTGACCTTGAAAATCTGCTAACCCTTCTGAGCCTCAGGATTTTCAGCTGTGAAAACCCATTCCATACAGCTCCGCTGTGTTCTTGTGAGCAGTGGATGAGCCAAGGAAAAGCCCCCACCCCAGTACCCGGTGCACCATGAATGCTGCCTCAGCTTTGACCCTGACTGCGACTTACTACTCCATTGCCTCCTCCACCACCCATGCCTGCCTTCTCCTGCCTCTCCCTCTCTATTACCACTGTTATTGCTGCTGCTGCTGTTGCTGCTGCTGCTGCAGCGTCTACTGCTACTGCTGCTTCCACTGTTCGCATTCCCACAGCCTCTGCTAGTCCTAAAGCTTCAGTTCATGCTGCGACTCCTCCTTCCATGCCTTCCGCTGCCTGATGCCGTGCTACCGTTAATACCATGTAATAATCACTGACATACCACTCCCTGCCTTTGAGTCTAGGTGCTTCCCTCCATCTTGAAGATGAGAGTCAGACGGTAGCTGAAAGGGAGCAGATGTGATGGGCATCCAAGGTTCTGCTGATCTCTTTCCTGACGTAGGTGCTGGCTTCTTTGCATGTAAAATTCCCCTTAAGACAGAGAGGGCTCTGTGTGTTTATCTTAGACTTCAGAAAAATGTGTCCTTTAAGGGTAGAGAGATACAGTTGGTAAAGTATGTCCTGTATAACCATGAGGATCTGAGTGCAAGCCCCTGAAGTCTGGGTGGGGCGGGGGGCAGAGTGGTAGTACGTGTCTGTAACCCAGTGCTCAGGAGGCAGAAAGATCCCTAGTTTGCTGGCCAGTCTACCTAAATCATTGAGTTCCAGGTTCGGTGAGGGACGTGCATCAAAAATTAGGTGGAGAAAGATTGAGGAAGACTCCCAACATGACCCTCTGGCCTCCGTAGACATGCACATACATATGTGTGTACCTGCACACACACACACACACACACACACACACACACACACGCATGCATGTGCCATAGCTGGCAAGTATTAGAACATGAGTGATGTCACACCCAGCTGATTGCAAAGCCCGTGTTCTGAACTGTAATCCAAAGACTTGCATTTCTATCACTCAGTTCCTTTGTTGTTTCACTGAAGGGACAATCCATTGCCTATTTCTTAGGTGCTGGACACTGGAATGCAGGGTCCATGCAGATGAAACAACGTGTCCTGTGGTACTCCATCTTGAAGAATGGAACACCACAAGACCCTTAGATTAGGTTCTGTGTGGGATGCCCAGGGGCTACAGGATGGGTCTGGAAGCCAGCCTAACCACTCCACTGAGTGACTGATGGGGAAATGTTCCCACATTAGTGGGCAATCCAGCTCTATGTAGCCCACATTCAGCCATATAAAGCCGTGTTCGCCACCTCTCCCAGCAAATACTAAGACGGGGTCAGCTCTTCTTGTCTTGCCTGTCACTGTCACAGTTATGAACTGCCTGGCCCTCCAAGCAGCAGGCCACACTGGAGCTGTGAATTCGGTGGAGGGAAAGGAAAGACTAGGAATGGAGGTTCCCACACTGTGAGTCAAGGCAATGTGAATGAGTGAGTGAATGAGGAAATCATAATCCACAGCAGTGCAGGTGCCGTGCCCTGGAGTGTGGGGGGACATGCATAAGCGCCATTTCTTTTTGACGCCAGGCATAACACCAGGAAGGCAGGGAAACAGCCCGTGGCTGTTAAGTTGGATTTGGGAACCAGCTGGCATTGTTTTCAGGTTTTTCCTTGGTATGTACAAATGACCTAACTTGAGCCCGCAGCCCTCCTAAGCCAAGCCATGGGAAAAGCCTCTGCTTTCCAAATGTCAAGGCAGACTCCGTCATTATCATGCTGCCGGCTGTTAGCCCAAATTGAATTTCCCTGCATCCAGCTGATGTCCCTTTCTGGCAACAGGGCAGGGGTCAGGAATGTGGGCTGCACATGGACAGGAAACGTGTCCCCAAAGCCAAACACAGAAGGCTAACCTCTCAACTCTGCATTTCTAGCATAGCCGAAAGGGTCAGGATGCCTTAGGGGTCTGGATGTGAAAGAAAAAGAAATGCATGATAGAAAAACAGTTTTTAAGTGCCATTGTGAAAGACCTTTTGTTATAATTGAAGTTAGCCTAAAATTCCTGCGGCTACTTTCCAGCTCTGGCAGTACTTCAGTTATGCAGGTTCAAGCTGGAGGGTTCTCACCAAACTGAGAGTCTGGCAAATATTATCCTGTCCCTCCCTCCCTCTCTCCCTCTTTCCCTCCTTCCTTCTATTCATCCCTCCTTCCATCCCTTCCTCTCTCCATCCATCCTTCCTTACATCCCTCCCTCCCTACACCCCTCAATCCTTCCCATCCATCCCTCCTTCCCTCCCTCCCTTCCTCTCCCTATCCCTCCTTCCATCCCTTCCTCCCTACCATTCACCCTTCCCTCCCTTCTTCCCTCCCTCCCTCCTTCCATCCCTTCCTTACTTCGAGAAAGTAAGGAAAAGATGCAGCATGCTGGGTCCTGTACAGAGCCCTGGAAATAAGTGAGAAGCTCTGATGGCCAGGCCTTTGTGAGCGTCATTCACATTCAGTTGTTTTTTTTTAAAGCTGTATTCACTCTACAGATGGCTACATTTTCTTTTCTTTTTAGGTTTATTTTTAAAATTAACGTTTTTTTGTTAATGTGCATAATGATGGGTTTCCTTATGACATTTTCATGTATATTTTCAGATCTCCTCATATCTTGCTCACGTTCATACTCCACTACTACCTACCCCCCCCTTATTCCTCCTCCTCCCTCTTCACAATGGTCCTCTTCCTTCCACAACAAAATTCCCCTTCAGCTTCCATATTGTGTCTAGATGTGTGTGTGTGTGTGTGTGTACATATGTGCATATGTGTATGTGTGTGAATGTATATGTATATATGTGTGTACATGAGTGTGTGTGTGTGTGTGTGTGTGTGTATACTTAGCTCTGTTTTTTCAAGGATCTTAGTACCATAGACATGGTTCTACCTCTTGGGATCTTGTTTCTGTTTTGATTGTTCCTGGGGCTAAGGTTGGAACCCAGGGCCTTACACATACTAGGCAAGTCTGCAGGTAGATGCCCTCCTCACCTCACCCACAACTTCTGTATTTGCTGTCTATTCTTGGTACTTCTGGGCTGTCAATCATGCTACCTCTTTCTGCAATGTGTGTTTTCTTTTCCCCTTTCCTGTAAGAACTCCAGTCATACTAGACTTAGGGACTGTCTGCATCTCTGTGACCTCACCTAAATGTATACCTGATTATACCTGCAAAGATCCTATTTTCTTGCATTTGTCTGTTTGTTTGTTTTTGAGATAGGGTCTCATTAGCCCAGGCAGCCCCTGAATTTGTTATGGAGCTGAAGTTTAGCCTTGAACTCCTGATCGTCCTGGTTGTACTTTCCTGGTGTTAGAATTACAGGTGAATGCCAGCATGACCAGCTTATAGATCCTGTTTCAAATGAATGGTCACATTCATGAGTGCTGGTAGTTGAGATTTGCATATCTTTAATGGGGCAGTGCGCTCATTACATAGACCAGAGTGCTTCATGAAGCCCTGAGTCTGGGTGACCACCTTACCCTCTGTCAGTGGTATCTTTGCAGGTAAAAGGTACACGTCTGGAGAGTGACACTTTTGGTCACTTGAATGGATGTTTCCTATTTCTAGCTAGGAAACTCAACTGGTGGACATTCCCTTGTGCATTAGCCGGGAAGTTCCTGTGGGATTCCCCATTGGTAAGAGGCCTCCTTCTTGTGGCTGTCACCAATGTTGTTTCCTGGGCTAGTAGGTGGGGTGACTGAGTTCTGGGTAAAGACCTGAACAGGGAGGCGATTCCCCACTGACAGTATAGGCTTGTTGTATGGCCTAGGTACATTTCCTTGCCAGTCTGCCCTGGGCATCTTATATGCCCCTTGATGCTAGGGGGTCTTTGTGAGGACAGCTAGAATCAAATCATGTTGGCAGGATTACCTGGCTCATAGTAAGCATTGGGTGCCTGGGCTGGGGTATGCCAGGACATATTATTCCTCCCAGAAGAGGCATCTGCCCGGCTCCTGCAGCACACTTTCCATAGCAAAGGCCCAAGTTCACTGTGTAGGGCTGTTCATCCTCAAAGTGTATTGCCATCACTTCCCTCAGGAGAGTGTATTAGTTACTTTTCTGAGTGCTATGACAAGATCCCCAATCAAAGCTGCTTCAGGAAGGAAGGGTTTATTTCCACTCACCATCCAAGGGTGCTGGCCATCACCGCAGGAAGGCATGGCAGCGGGGGTGTGAGGCTGTGGACACATTGCATCAGCAGTCAGGAAGCAGAGAGATTAATGGCAGTGCTCAGCGCACTATCTCCCTTTGTCCAGTCCAGGACCTCAGCCCATGGGATGCTTCTGGAGCACATAGTTAGGGCAGGCCTTTCCTCCTCAGCTAACCCTGATCTGGAAACTCCCTCGCAGACACCTCCAGAAGTTTGTCTCCTCCTGATTCGAAATCGTATTAAGCTGACAGTCAGGATGGACCATCACCATGTTTTTCAGAAACATGAAAAGCTGCCTCTCATAGACATGTCTGAGGGAGACAGCAGCATTTAAAACGGGATACAGTTACAAGCCAGACAAAAGTCTGCCCTCCGATGAACAATGAGTTCAAATGATGAAAAACAAATTGATCTGAAACAATGAAAAAGGAAAGGCAGCATTAAAAAGACGATGGTCACTTTTTTGCTGTTGTTGTTGTTGTTTTTCGAGACAGGGTTTCTCTGTGTAGTTTTGGTGCCTGTCCTGAATCTCGCTCTGTAGACCAGGCTGACCTCGAACTCACAGAGATCTGCCTGGCTCTGCCTCCCGAGTGCTGGCATTAAAGGCGTGCGCCACCACCGCGCGGCGATGGTCACTTTTGATATAAGAATAATTATGATATCTGACTGTCATGTAAAGACAAGTTTTATTCTGAGGGATGTGACTTAGTTCCTTTGCATCTCCGGTTCCTCCTCTATCAGATGGGGACAGGACAATAGAAGTCTGTCCTGTCCTCATCCATAGGCTTGCTCTGAGAAATTAATGGGAAACAGCCTATGAAGGGCATGTCCAGCACGTGTTATGTATTTGGTGCTCACTAAATGCTAACATTTACTCCAGATCATCTGCCCTAAACTGTGGCACACTATTCATAGGAAAAGATTGGAATTAATCATACAGGTGAACACACTCTTCCCCCATTCAATGTCTTATTCAAAGGGACTTGCTTTTTGTCACTCAGCAAATGTTGCACAGTTCTGAAAAGCCAGGCAGAAGATGAGACAGGTCGCCATGGGAATCGGAATACAAATCCTATGGATTTGCACGACCTTGGGAAAACACAGATACCCTTGACCTGGCTCTCAGACATATAAGCTGAGAGCCCCCACCATGCGAGGCCTTTCTGGAGAGGGGGAATTGAGTGATCAGCTAAATTGAGTGCCATTAGGGAAGACTCCAAGAGGCAAAGGAGTCAAGAAAATGACAGACTAGGGTTATTACAATACTTCCATGTCTCATCTTAGCATTGTCTTCTTCCCGTCCCAGTACCTACCTAAGGTATGATGGGACAGATAGGGAACCAAAATTCTTTCACACCTCAAAGCTGTGAGACTGACTTATTTCCTCTGGTTGGTACTGTTGAATGCTTTTCTTTCTTTTTTTTTTTTTTTAAATTCTTATTAGAATGTTTAAATTGTGGTAAAGTATACATAATAAAATGATCACTTGCTTTTAAGTACATAGTTCTGTAGTAGTAAGTACAATCACACTGTTGTGTAACCATCACCACGCCCCATTTCCAGAAGGTTTGTAGTTTGCAAAACCAGACTTCAGAGGCTGGGGTGTGGTTCAGTGGGAAAGCACTTTCCTGGCATGTGGAAGGCCCTGGGTTTGGTGGCCCCTGCAAAACAGTCAAAAGTGAGCAAACAAGCAAAGTCTTCCGACCTTTGCAGCTCCAGGTCCACCAAATATTAGGTCCACATTCCTTCTACCCACATTGTATGGCAACCTTCAATCTGCTTTCTTTTCCATAAATCTGGGCATTCAAGGTAGCTCCTATCAACAGAATTATACAAGATTTACTCTTTTGTGACCAATTTCACTTAAAACAGTGTCTTTAAGGCTCATCAGTGTTGCAGCATGGTCAGAATCGCCTTTTCAGGCGGAGTAACTTTCAGCGTGTGTGTGTGTGTGTGTGTGTGTGTGTGTGTGTGTGTGTGTGTGTATGTGTGTGTGGTTGTTACCTTTTCTTTATCCACCACTCATTCATTCATGGACAGTGGGTTGTTTGCACCTATTATGAGTAATTTTGCCGTGAACCGGCATGTGTAAATATCTGTTGAAGTCTCTGCTTCTGATTCTTTTGGGTGTATACACAGAAATGGAGTTGCTGGTCTGTATGGTAATTCCATGCTAATTGTCTCAAGGAGCCACTGTACTGCTTTTCATAGCAACTACACCAATTCCATTTCCACCAGCAGAGGCGAGGGTTCCTGGTCTACATTGCCATTACTTGTAATTTTCTGCTTTTCACGGTAGTAGCCATTTTCATAGGTATGGAGGCTTTCAGCCAGAACAAAGCACGGGCAGCTTCATATTTCTTATGTTGTCTAGACCAATTAAGTAATTCTGGGCCTTTATTTAAGCCCTAGGCGTAGAGAATAACAGACCTAAGTAACTGTTGTATGCTTCCTGCCTTCAAGACATTCAGGGAATGTTGGCGGAAAGAAATATGCAAATAGGTCATTTCAAGCCAATATAATAGGGCTGATAATATATCCTAGTGGGCTAATAATTTATATACCCTTATGCCTTGAATACAGATTTAAAAAAATAGCAAATGTTGACCGAGTTTTATGCCTTGGCATGAAGCATGTGAAGTCCTTGAGTTGTTTTACTTTCTTAAGAGTCCCAGAATGCTTAGGCTGGAAGGAATTTCCCGGCATTTCCTATGACAATAGACATGTTTGTCTGCTGCATCTGCTAGCCATGTGTCCTTAAAAGGCATCTAGTGGATGGAGAAATCGCATTTTTAATGTCTGTTTAATTTGAATGAATTTACATCTCAATTCAAATGAACCATACATGTGGCTGCTGTGTTGGGTCCTGCAGGAAACGGACACATCATCTACCTCTTCTCACACTTGAGTGTACCTCCAACCACCTGGGGAGCTTCCCTGCCGGGCAGTGGTGGTGCACAGCCTGTAATCCCAGCACTCGGGAGGCAGAGGCAGGTGGATCTCTGTGAGTTGGGGAGGCCAGCCTGGTCTACAGAGCTAGTCCAGGATAGGGTCCAAAGCTACAGAGAAACCCTGTCTCGAAAAACAAAAAAACAAAAAACAAAAACAACAAAAAAAAGAGGCTTCCCTGTGTCTTCCCTCTAGCCATTCTGGTTCCTTCAGTTTGGCCAAGAATCTGCATGTACCGACTACATGGGATTTTGATACAACTGAGTCTGGAAAGGGCCTCCTAGTATCCTGCTCCTCAACTGTTGTGTCTTGTGAAATACAAAGTAGCTAGTTGTAGTCATAGGCATTACATAGCAATGTTCTGAGCAAGCACACATCAGATATGGAACAGTGGTCCTGTAAGAGCAGGACACTTAACTACTGTCACAGGCTGTCATTGTACTAGGCATGCGTTGTTGTAAAGGAACAGCACATACCATGATACACATCATACTAGACAGTGATAATGAAGATTGCACTATGTGTTTATGTATCTACTGTACTTTTTATTGTTTTAGAGTATACTACTATTAATAAGAAAAGCTTTCTGCCATCCAAGAGTCTTGAGTGGTCTGCCTGCAGCAGGCTTACACAGTTCATGTATCCTATGCCTCTTGACTGCTCCCAGAGGTCACGTCCAGTGGTGACTGACCCATACCATCTGAGTTTGTGTGAATTTGATGTTTACACAACAGCAAAATGGCCTTATGACACATGACATACCCATCCCTATCAGACACACCAGCACTAATGTAAAAGCAATGATTACCTGTGGGAAGGCACGGTGAAGCACAATTAGTGTATTACTCAGCCAGTTTCCGTACAGAGGACCTCAACCAGACATCTTGGCATCAAAAAGTGGGATTTCACAGCAGTCATTAAGAGCACACAGTGTCTGACCTGGTCGTGAATGCTGGGTCTACCTGAAACCTTACTCTGTGGTCCTAGGCACTTTTCCTCATCTGTTAAGTGGGGGTACAATACATGTGAAGTGTGTACTTGGTACTTGGCATAAGTCAGAACAACAAAACATGGTAGTAGATAATCCTGCGTACTTAACGTGAGCCCAACATTGCTCCCTCTCTTCTAAGTACTTGCTGCTGGTTAACTTTCAACCAGACAGCAACCTTGTGAGAAGACAGGATCGTTATTTGCACAAGTTGAAGTCCTTGGAGGTCTGGAAAACTGCTTAAGAGCACTGTGCTGGTACATGGCATAAGTAGTGGGCAGCTGGCCCTGGAGGTTGGAGTTCTTGCTTGTATCCCAGGCTCTTAGGAAAGCCCTTTGAGGGTGAGCCTCATGCATCCTTCCTGGCTCTGAATGTCTGGGTTTTGGAATAAATCTTCAAGTCAGTTCAGCTTCCAAGAAGCACTTGACCCAGCTACCCCTCCCTCACTCTGAAATCTGCTGTGTTTGAGTCTCCACAGCCCATGCCCACCCAGATGCCCTCTGGTTACTGCCCCTTCTTTCTCAGTGCCCCATGTTCCAGCCAATCCTGGAATGCTTTCGAAGTTGTCTGTAGCATGGTGACTTCCACATTATACCTCCAAGTTCTAGACTTGATAGCCCAAGTGCCCATATTAACTCTCAACAGGCGCCTCAAACTTGATGTAGGTTGAGCATCCCATTCCAAACATTTGAAATCTAAAATGCTTCAAAATCAGAGACTCTTCGGGCCTCGAACACGATGCCACAAGTGGAAAATCCACACCATGGGACTTCATTTTATGTATGGTATTCAGGATATTTGAAATTCCCTTCTGGCTGTGTTCCTGAAGTGTTGATGAAACAGAAATGAATTTTGTGTTTAGACTTGAGTTTATCCCCAAGAGACTTCCTTATGTATATGCAAATATCAAAATGGAGAAAATTTGAAAACTCAAACAAACCTGGCCCTGAGCATTTCAGGTAAGGAATGCTCAGATCTCATGTCCACCATGGCTGGCTCTTCCTGTTTCCACATGACATTGAATTGTGCTGGGCTGCATGTTGTATCAATGGCTACAGCACCTCTTGCCCATTATCTAGAGACTCCGCCCCTTGCTGCTTGGACCCCCACCCCTACCTTGCTTCTAATCAAACTCACTGGCTTCCTCTGTGTTTCTCACAAATGCTGTCCTGTCTCAGGATTCGGCTTCTTGCCATTTCTCTGCCTTCTCGGCCGCTTTCTCTGTACCTCCTGACACTGTGCTCCTGGCATTCAGATGCCCACATCTCAGGCAAAGTGAAAGCTTCTCAAATAGCTCTTTACCTACTCTATAACCTGTCTTTTCTGTGGCTGCTTCCTCTCTACTTCCTTTACTTTCCTCTTATTTTCTTCCCCTTTAGTGTGTGTGTGTGTGTGTGTGTGTGTGTGTGTGTGTGTGTGTGTGTACATACACATGTGGAGGCCAGAGGACAGTGTTGGGTGTCTTCTTCAGTCACTTCCCATCTTCTTTTTTTGAGACAGGGTCTCTCACTGAACCGTGCACTCCCCACTTTAGTTAGCCTTGCTGGCCAGTGAAGTCTGGAGAGCCTCTTGTCTCTCTCTGCCTCCCTGGCACTGGTAGATGTGCACCCAGCTTTTTATGTGAGTGCCGGGGATTGGAACTCAGGTCCTCATGATTGCAAAGTAAGCTTACCAGCTGATCTATCTCCGCAGCAACCTCCCTGAGGTCTTCCCCTGGCAATCTGCATTTTCTCTGGCAAGGTCTGACACCTCCACCATACGACAAATGCATGGTGGCTGCTTACAGTGCTTACTAGGATAGACACATTTGAAAAATACACATTTGGTGACCCCGGCTCAGTTGAGCATGAACATAAAGTGCCGGATTCAGGCCTGTTCTTTGTAGAATCCATCACAGGTGTGACAATACTCCTATGTATTATCCAAGCGATTGACAATGATTAGATGGGACTTGGGCCCTTTTCATGGACCTTGGTCTCTGTTTTTACAGTTGTCCTTGCTGATTAGAACTTTTACTAAGATACCTCAAAAGGAAATAGCGGTCTTTGATAGCCATTCCATATTAACGTTGATCAATGCGTGGTACAGATTTGAATAGGGAATTTGTTGTTGTTTATAAAAAAACTAACTATACTGTGTCCTCCTGAAAGGGGTCTTTGGTGCTGATAAACAAGTATATGGGTTTTCCTGCCAATTGATAGCTCAAGCGGCAACATCACCTCCACAGTCAAAATGTGCTTGCCAAGCCAAAATGGGGAGTGACTGTTTTGGCGAAGCCGCAGAACTATTGAACAGGGCGGTTTTAAGGTTTACAAAGGAACTGCAGACAGGTTGTTAACAGGGCTGGCTGCAGGGAGCTGGCCCACAGCTCATGGCTTCTCCTTTCATTAGCAGCAAGATAATTAACCGTTAGGCTCTGGAACTGCAGCTCATGGCTGAGGGGAGCCGGCTTTGAGCTGTGTTCGAAACTTCCAGAGAGGGGGAAACGGAGTTTTCTTCAATGCAGTGATGAGTGGGTCTGCCAGGCACGGGTCTCAGCTCGGTGTTCCCAAGTATGTCGGCCAGACGTTGTCTGAATTTCCACCTGTCCCACTCCATTCTTAGGAGGGAGTGACCAAGCTGAGGCATACAGAGTGGCACACTTAGTTGTGAGGGAGCGTGTTGCCTGTGTGTCCGCAGTTTTAGTTCCGAGGGACAGAACCCCAGCTGCATTACTTACTTTTCTCTTGACTGTGATAACCCTTCCTTCCTCACACCACTTCGATTCTGCTTTGTGGTGTGGAAGGCATGGTAGCAAGAATCGGAGGCGGCCGGTGACACCGTGTCCACTGTCAGGAAGCAGAGGGAGGTGCGTTCTAGAGTTCATCTCGCTTTCTCCTTTTCATTCTGTCCGAGACCTCAGCCCACAGGGTGGTAGCACTCATGTGGGGTTGGTCTTCCTCTGCTAAGTCTCTCTGGGAGTCTCACAGACATGTCCAGGGCTTTGTCTGCTGGTTGATACCAAGTCCAGCGGATTAACTGTCATACCATCTGAGGTCAGCTTAAACAATGAAGGGATTTCATTGTTCATGTGACAGTTAAGGGTAAAACTTAGCCCCGGCAGCCATCAGATTCCAAAGTTCGCTCTCTCTTTTCTCTCTGCTTCACCACCAAAACCCTTCCCCTTTATCACGTTATTAGTTACTTTCGGGTCACTGTACCCATGATACCTGGTGGAAACAGGTTGGTTTATGGTTTCGGGAATTTAGGTCTGTCATGTCAGGGAGGGTGTGCTGGAGCAGCGTAATCCATGGTAAATGCAGCATGTCATGGAGGTTGTTCACATCATGGTGGACCAGGGAGCATCAAGGGAGACTGGAAATCGGGGGTAGGTATAACCTTCCTGTGCCCATCCCGTGTAACTTACTTCTGCCAGTCAGAATGTAGCCCATAAAGGTTCCCACAGCCTCCCCGAGACCACAAAATGGTGATGGCGTAATTCTCTGGTTCTCCGTGTAGGGACTTTCAGAAGTACCTGCCTTATAGCTACCAGGCTAACAATCCCAGAAGACAGAGAGCTTTGCTTCCCAGGAGCTCTCAATTGGTTTCCCCAGCCTTGTTTCAGTCACTGTGGACCAGATGATGGAAGATGCTGATAGGACAGTCCTGTGTCACCTGACCGTTCTCAGAGTTGGGGGAGAGGTTGAAGGTCAGCCTCATAGGAACAATAGGGAAGGATGGCTTCCCCTATGGCAACTTGGAATATAATATATGAGAACAAGTCCTGGATGCTAGCCAGGCAGAAGCACAGGTGGTCGAGTTTAATCAGCTTGTGTCCAGGAGTCTCTGGTCTGCTTGGCTCTTTGGATAACCTCACACACATGACCATCAGCGGAGGACAGCCCTGTTCCCCTCTGAAACTGCTCCAGTGTACATGCACACGTGGTCAGAGGCTATGGCTCTTACCCATTCCTGCTGGAGCTCTTTTGTTCCACTAATTTCGTGGGATCGATGACAGAATTTGGACCTACTATTTACTACTGGTTTCCTCTAAAATGTGGATTAAGGTCACTGCCCCTTCATGTCCGGCCCCCTGCTGGTGAACGTGGACATGAGTTTGATGTGACAAGCTGCAGACCCAAGGGGCAGGAGCCATGTGGAAGCAGGACAGGCACTGAGCACTAAGGAAGTCCTTCCCATGTCCCCTGGTAAACCCTCTGTTCCACTGTCTGTCCTGCCTGAGCCTCTTTGTATCTCCACCACTAGCCTCTTTGTTTATCTATGCTTTAGCCAGAACAGAGTTCTCTTGGTTTATTAAAGTTTATTCTTTCCATTCCCGGGGCTTCCTGGATGCAGACCTTTAGCCAGAACACCCAGAGGCTGTGCTCTTTGCTTGGTGTGGCTCTATCAAGCCTCACGTAAACTCCCAGTGTGTGTACATATGTGGCACCATCTTGCTCTCACCATTCACCTTCTCTCTCTGTCTCACTACATTATGACCTCTGGAAGGGTGGGGCATCATCTGCCTTGCTTACTGCTATGAATAGGTTCAGAGCCAGTGCCACTTGGTCATTGTCGTTAATGAATGGATGCTTAGGCCGTTGGGGAGTCATTCAGAGGTGACTTGTCCAGGTTTCCCCAGACAGTAAGAAGTACCACCCTCTCACACCCAACTCACACCCAACTTCCTGTGTCCTGCTTGTTCCCCTCTGCTAAGAACTGAGGTTCTCTGAGTAGTAGTTGGAAGATAGGAATTATAACACACGACAAACGCTTGTCTATTTAAAGTCCATAGCAACGCTGATAACTTTGAGGCTGTATCTGAACTATTGTCATTGTTGCTTGCTAAGAGCAGGTCTGCCACATGTAGAGGGGAAAGCGTTAGTGTTATTACCCTCATCAGAGAAGCCCTTCGCTGCTGGTGACTTCAGGTTATTCCATCTTACCTCCATGTCTGTCTGGTCGGAGGCTGTCACCCCTGGACTGCTGTAATTTTCTTGGGCTGTAAGCAAAGGATGAGGTGTTGACTTGTCACATCAATAGCATGTTTAACCCCAGAGCACTCTGGCTTCCCTGTCTCAGGGTTCAAATAGGAGAAATCATGTTTATGTCACAAAGGGTAGTCGTCACGCCGAGCTGTATGCAGGGAAAGTAGTTATGTCTAGAGAGTAGACAAGAGATCTGGGGTTTTACCTGTGGTACCCAACTGCTGAGGGGCTTTGGGAGAGTTCTTTCACCTCACAGGGAGATGGGTGATGGTGCTGTTCTGTAGCCATTGGCTGTCTCTCAGGTGGATGCTGGCTTCAGATTCTCCTGGATGCAAGAATACCACTGGAGTCATTGGATGCTGGTTCCTCCTTTGGTTGTGGTACCTCCATGCCTCTCAGGAAGATTCTCCAGCCCCTTCTGTGCTGTGTGACCTTGAACAAGCTACTGTTGTGTGAGCTCTGATTCACCTGGGGTTAAATTAATAATAAATCCCACGTGTGGCTGCAAATCAACAACTTCAAAGAAGTGTTTAGCACTGTGCCCAGCACATAGTAGGTCCTTTGTGCTCTGCCCTCTGTTCTGCATTAGATCCATTCTCAGGTAGGCCAGTTCCCCATGTTGGCTCCTGATGGATTGGTGCTCCCAGCCTCCTGATTTCCAATGTGCTGACAAGTGTGTCTTTTTTTTCCCCATAGAAGGTGTGGGATAGAGATACGGGTCTCAGGCTTACCTGGCTATAAGCATCTGCTCTCAGCTTGCAGAGCC
>CABHPR010129723.1:0-13171 GCA_902168415.1 Peromyscus melanophrys | reverse complement strand
ATGAGAGGAGAGGGCTGAGAAGTGAGCAATCTGCCTGCCAGGTTGGGAAAGAAATGGATATTATGGACCAGATTGGATGGGCAATGCCATTTCTATATAGAAGAATGAATAAAGAGCCTTGCAAGCCTTTTTGTGGCATCGGAGGAGATGAGTAGATAGGGGACACTGGTGACATGGGCTGACCGTGCTCTTCTCTGCCTGTGCCTTTGCACATATGTTTCTCTCTTCTGCCTAGCACACACATATCCTCCGAGGCTTGGCTCCTCTCTGAAGTTCTCTGTGGCTAAAGTCGCCACTTCCTTCTCTCCCTTCCAGCCCCATTTCCCTGTTGTCACTGGTTTTCCATTTTTTGAGCAAGCCTCTGTTGGGCGGTAGTGCCATATGATGGAATGCCGATGAGAATCTCTCATAGTGTTGCTTGCTGTCAGAATTGGTTTGTTCGCTCCTCTTGGCCGCATTCTCCAGAACCGTTGCTTGTTTATTCATTTATCCAGCAAATATTTATAAAGCACCTGCTATTTTGCCAGGCATCACTGCAGAAGCTGAGGGATTCGGTGCACAGCAAGCAAGACAGGGGCGTCAATAAAAAACATGAAAGAACAAGATAATCTTTGATGGTCTGTAACTTAAGAAAATAAGCCAGGGCAAAGAGAGAGTGATCGATCCAAAGTGAGAAGGGCGTGGGGAGGAAGGAGGGACCATATGCAGTCAGACCTCAAGGATAATGGGATCAGCTTGCAGAGATCTGGGTGCAGGCTATTCTGGGGTGGCACGTGCAAATGCCCAAGGCGTGTCTGATCCAGAAGTGACAAAAACCAGGTCTGTGATGTCACAAAAGTCAAAGGCTTGGAAAGTGAGGTCAGGGGTTGACCACATGTGGGGCTTAGATTTTATTCTGAGTGCCTTAGGTCACTGCTGATGAGTCTTCGTCCATGGTGCTCTAACACCGTCGCCTGATGTCACAAGTGTCTGCTAAGAACTTGAAGTGCAGCTTCTCCAACTTGAGATGTGAGTATAAGCCGTATTAGTTTCCAAGAGTTGACGTGACAAAACAGATGCAGGCATGTTGCCCTGACAACATGTGGATGTGATACCATTTTGGTCTGTTTGGCTAGACAGCCTACTATTAGAAGTAATCTCGTCTTCTTCTTTTGACCTTTCTCCTGGGCCCGACGTAGTCTGACTGCCATTGCTGCTCACAGCACTGTCCTGGGAGTATCCTGAGTTTTTGTTTGGTTTTGGTTTTTCGAGGGTTTCTCTATGTATTTTGGGTTCCTGTCCTGGATCTCGCTCTGTAGACGAGGCTGGCCTTGAACTCACAGAGATCCACCTGGCTCTGCCTCCTGAGTGCTGGTATTAAAGGCGTGTGCCATCACTGCCCGGCTTTTTTTTTTTTTTTTTACTTGCTTGGTTACAGCTACCTCTTAACTGGCTCACACTCCCCCTTGAGACCCAGTACTTTATCTGGTAGATAGAGTCCTTGGGAACCAGGTGCTTAACTTGGGCCACCTGGGCCCACATTGCACCTTGTATCCAAGGCCTCCACAGCTACGCTCCCCAAGAGATCTTTTTGATGACCTCAGAATGCACATGGTCCAGGTCAGGGGTATGTGGAGGTAACTGCCAGGAACAGTCCTTAGCCAACTAGGAGCCAGAGTGGGAGAGTAAGTACTCCAGCCTCCTTGTCCTTGGAGGTCCTATTCTGAGATGTGTTTTATAGCATCTGCCAAGGTTGCCAGTGGGGTGATCTCTGGTTGCCATCTGTGTACCCTGCTCTTTAATACATCCAAGACTGGCTTTCTTTCTGTCTTTGTCTTACTTCCCTGTTGTCTACTGGGGATCAACTCCCAAATATGCTCTTGTACTCAGAGCCTTGTCTCGGGCCGTGCTTCTTGGTGGACCCAGTCCTAGACTTGTATCCAATAAACAGGTGTTCAGTAGAGAAGAGGGCCCATCAACTCCATCCTGTACACAGGCTGGTTGCCCATGTTTAGGGCATGGGGGTGGGGTGAGCATAACAACAGATTCCTTGGCTAGTCTGCTTTGGTCTCTAGACCTCTGAGCCCGAGGACAAAGAGCAGGGACATTGAGTGTGACAGCTTTGGGGTGTGTCATCATTCTTGTGCACACACCCAGGAGGACGGTTGAGTCAGAAGCTGAGTCAGTGGAGCAGAGCCACTCAGGAGAGCATAGTCCTCTTGGATTAGCCAGGTCATGGGGCTCAGGGAATGTCTCTCAGCAGGAATAGGGCAGGCACTGTTCCCCACATACAATGGAGTAGAGATTTTATGGGTGCCAAGCCTTTATTTTTTTTTCTAAAAATAACTATATCTAACTCCCAATATATGAAGCTTTTGTGGTTTTGTTTATTATATATGTTATTATATATGCATATATATATATATATCATGTAGTTCTCCAATTTTCTAAAGTCAATAGGTATGTAGTTCTCCAATTTTCTAAAGCCAACAGGTACACTGCAATTCATTCTAATTCTGTGTGTGTGTGTGTGTGTGTGTGTGTGTGTGTGTGTGTGTGTGTATGTGTTTTGAAGATTTGTTTATTTTACTTTATGTATCTGAGTGTTGTGCTGGATAGTTTTATGTCAACTTGACACAAGCTGGAGTCATCAGAGAGGAGGGAGCTTCAACTGAGAAAATGTCTCCATAAGATCCAGCTGTAGATGAGCCTGTGGAGCATTATTGATGGGGGAGGCCCAGCCCATTATGAGTGGTACCATCTCTGGGCTGGTAGTCCTGGGTTCTATAAGAAAGTAGACTGAGTAAACCAGTAAGCAGTGTTCCTCCATGGCCTTTGCATTGACTCCTGCCTCCAGGTTCCACCCTGCATGAGTTCCTGTCCTGACTTCCTTCAGTGATGGACTATATTGTAGAAGTGTAAGCCAAGTAAACCCTGTGGTAGTTTGAATGTGATTGGTCCCCATAATCTCATAGAGAATATGAGTTGTCGCTTTGTTGGATTCGGTATGGCCTTGTTGGGGGAAGTGTACCACTGTAGGGGCAGACGTTGAAGTTTCTTATGCTCAGTGTCACAGTCCCCTTCCTGTTGCCTTCTGATCAAGATGGAGCCAGTACCACGTCTGCTGAACATTCCAGCAGGACATGCCCATTGTATTTATGCATGCTGCCATGCACTACGCCATGATGATAATGGACTAAATCTCTGAGAACTGTAAGCCACCACCTCCATGAAATGTTTTTCTTTATAAGAGTTGCCGTGGTCATAGTGTCTCTTCACAGCAATAGTAACCCTAACTAAGACAGACTCGTTTCTCTGCCAAGTTTTGGTCAGGTTGTTTCATCACAGAAATAGAAACCTTAACAAGTGTTTCCCCTGCATGTGTGTATATGAACTATGTGTGTTGTCTGCTGCATGCAGAAATCAGAAGATGTCATTGGATCCCCTGGAACTGGAGGTACAGATGGTTATGGGCTACTTTGTGGGTGCTGGGAACCAAACTTGAGTCCTCTGCCGTGTTGTTCTATCCAAGCATACAGGGCCATGTGACCACGGATTGAACCCTCTGAAACTGTAAGCTCACATAAACCCTTCCCGCCTTAGGTGGGGTCTGTCAGGAATCTTGGTCGCCTCAGAGAAAAAGGGACTAGTACAGGCAAGATGGACTGAATCATTGGCTGCTGGTGATTAGAGCCTCTCTACAGCCCCTTTCCTTCTCAGAGCTCCTGGAGACCACCCTGAAAGAATTTTGCCCTCCAGTGATTCACCTTATCAGCACGTGAAAGTTACTCATCACTCAGGATTCCACGGGTTTTAGGAGACCTAAGACAGAAATAGGGGACAAAGGCCAAATGCAGATCTTTTATTATAGCATATCAATTATCTGATAATGGATGAGAACTCATGGAAAGATCTTTGCTGGTGAGTTGTCTGGATCATGCCATTATGTATGTTGGCATGGGTGTTGGAAGGATGGAAGGAGGTGACAGACCTTGGTATGCAGAACTGCTAGTATGAATCTGCTCATCAGCAAATGTGCAGAACATGCCCGTTCTATTTATGGTATGCCCTGGTCAGAGCCAGGCTGAGCCATCTCAGCATCAAACTTGTTTGTGCCCACTGCCAACTTTAATGCTCCCCTGGCTTTTAGAACAGAAAAGTGCTTCTTTGCAACAATATTCAAGGCCTCCCCCAAAGCCCCTGCCTAACCTCTGGCCTCTTCTCATCCCTCCTCCTTGTCCCTGTGTGGTCCACACACTCACTTGTCAGCACTAACTCATATCTGATGTGATTTTCAGTCCCCTGTGTACTTGTACCTGCTGTGCATATATATGCATAGTTAATACTATACAATGTGAGCTGGTCAAGAGCCAGCTACTTTCTACTGAAGGTAGCTTGGCATCATCTGCTCTGTTCAGTCCTGTGTTCTAGTGCCCTCTGCTATTGGTTTTTTCTCTGTGTCCCAGGTACTTAATTTTCCTGGTATTCCAGTGACTTACAGACATGTGTGGGGCACCCTCTTTGAAGGAACTGCGTAGTTAATGGAAGGTTTCCTAACATTGATACAGGCCTCATCTTGGTGCCAGATACCCTGTGTGCATCTTCTCTTCACTCCTCAGATTATTGGCACTCCCATAACCTTGTTTCTCAGAGGCACAAAGTGAAGCTTAAAGAGATTAACAGAGATGGTACCAGGACATTCACTTCTGGCAATCAGACTTCAGCATTCTTAGGTTGCTGAGAGCAATATATTGTCTTTTATTGTTCTACATTATGCCATAATTGTCTGTTTATGGGGCTGCCTCCTGGTATCAGTCAGGGTCCCAGCAGGAAACAGATGGCACACTCAAAATAGGAATGATTGAGAAGAATTGGATACAGGAAGAGAGGGGGCAGGAGGCAGGGAAGCTGCAAAGGAGAATGGGGACATCCCTGGCCCCTGTGGAGGTCTCTAGAGGGAGGAGGTACCTCTGGGAAGTGGTACCTAGAGAGGTGGTGTGGGGAGGGCCCTCAGACAGCACCCACATGGCTAGATCCTGCAGGACAGGAAGATACACCTAGAATGCTCTTCCTCTAGTCGTGTATTAGCGTGTTGGTCTGAACTGAAGCAAAAGCTGAAGAGCTAGAGACCTGGAAGGGTCGAGTGGGCCTGGCAGGCTACCTGCTTTGACTCATTGGCTGCTAAAGAACTTAGGCTTTTGCCTGTCCTTAGCTTTTACACCTGTAGCATGTTGTGCTGTGACGAACAGACAGGAGGGGTTTGGGCAGGGTGAGGAAATGGAGAGGGAATCAGCTTTAGTAAATAAGACAGTCTACAGGGTCTGCTTGTTGCTCATGCACGGGCATGCTCATGGGTTTTCTTAGTTTGGATGTTTGTGCCTGTCTGTCCATGCAGCGCTCATGGGGAAGATATTGGCAGAATCCCTCTGACGACTCTCAACCTGTGCTCGTCTCTTCAGTGGTGTTCAGAGAACTTTTTATAACCACTTGTTCCATTTCAGTTTGAATGTGAATGTGGAAAACAAGGCTTCCTCCTCCTCCTCTCCCTCCTCTTCCTTCTCCTCTTTCTCTTCCTCCTCCTCCTCTTCTTTTAATTTAAGAAGCAAGTAGGTAGATGCTGTATTGGTTTTACACCTTCTACAAGAAACGGCTGTGATTTCTGACTTCATTGGGCCTCATTTGGCAGCCTCTGCCTAAATTCCTCAGATAACAGCTGGAAAATCAGCTGTAGTGTAGAGTCCACTTGGGCTGCCCTGCGTGGGCCTGGATGGTGCCCTCAGGGGGGACCCTGCCTTTCCTGGCCCAGCCCAGATGTGTGGACATGTCTCCAGTCTCAAGGGTAATGTTTATATCTGTGATTCCACATTTGCTGGCTGAAGGACTGGAAATAAATGAAATTCCTAATTGATGATAATTCCTTTTTCAAAAGCTTGGTGCATGAAGTTAGGTGTGTTGGGACAAACCTGCTAGACTGGGTCGAAGTGTGGGTCTTCCTAGCTATTGTTCTATACAGATAACAAAAAAAAATTGCTGTGGCTGTGACATCACAGATACTTTTAAGGACATACATATTTTAACCTTTTTTTTTTTTTTTTTTTTTTTGACTTAAATTTCCTTATCTGTTGACTGGGGACCATGTTATAGCTCTCACAGGATGGCATAAGAATGAAAGGAACTTTAACAGAGGGAAAGTTCTGAGAAGTGGTAGGTGGGCTGTAATGGGAGTGTCCTTCCTTTCCCTCTGATAAATGCCAATGGGAGCCACTTGCCTATGGGTTATTCCCCCCCATGTGTGCATGTGTGCATGTGTGTGTGTGTCTGTGTCTGTGTCTGTGTGTCTGTGACATACATGTGTGCACCATGGCCTGAGTACAGAGATCGGAAGTCAGCTTCTAGAGTTGACTCATTCTCTCTACTGTGAATTCCAAAAATTGAACTCCAGCTGTCAGTCTTGCATGATCTTTCTGACCCTGCCTGTGGTTTTTTTGTTCAGCATCTGTAAAATCCTTTCAGTAAAAACCGACTTACTTCCTGCTTTTCTTCCCCCACTCTCTCTGTCTCTCCCTCCCTGTGATAGTACGAATGAGAATGGCCCCCATAGGCTCATATGTTTCAATACTTGGTCCCTAGAGACAGGTAGAACTGTTTGGGAAGGATTAGGAGGTGTGGTGTTGTTGGAGGGGGTGTGTCACTAGGGATGGGTTTTGAGGTTTCCAAGACTCCTGCCATTCCCACCGTGGTCGCTGTTTCTTGCATATAGATCAAGATGTGAGCTATCAGTGTTCATAACACTGTCTATGCCTCCTTTCTACCATCATGGATGCTAACCCTTGGAAATTGTGAGCTCAATTAAACGCCTGGTTTTTGTAGGTTACCTTGGTCATGATGTTTTGTTATAGCGATAGAAAACTAAGATACTCCCTTTTTCTTTTCCTCTCTCCCTTGTTTGCTACTTTCCACTCATCTTTTTCCTTCCCTGCCATCATTTTCCTCCTCCCTCATCTGCTCTTCCACCCATGGCAACGGTCAGGTACCTTGAGGTCTCTCTTTTCAGTCAACTCTCCAGGGTCTTCTCATTCATGAGCTATTCCTGCAGTGACCAGTAGATGGTTAATCAGAGAGAGTGCATGATGGCCCAAGAATCAGCCCTGAGACTGAATTCAAGTCAATAACCATAAACCGTGCTTGACATGGCCTGAGGTCCTTTGAGACCAGTATATGGAACAGTTAGGAAATGAGAAAGTGAATGTGCAGTTGGGAAAGGTACTTGGCAGCTGGCATGATTTGAACACTTGAGCTAAGATGGAGATTTTGGAAGGGGACTTTGAGGGTGGATGCTCTGAACAGTTATACCGCTGTCACTGGGATGAATTCATTTGTAGTTGTTATCTTCTTCATATGAAAATATGTCAGGATGCAGGCTGCATTTCCAATTCTGAGGGCTGGGAGATCAGGGCCCCAGCACCACATAAGGGGTAGGATTTAGACTGTGCTTGTCCCAGCTTTCATGGCTGTTCTACTTCCCCAGCATGAATCAAGTGTTGAAAAGCTTCACCAGCTTTCTTGGGTAGAGCAAAACCGTGTACTCATTAAATGTAACAGGTAGAGAAACTTGTGGAAAAGTGATTATGCAAGACAATATAGCACTTCTCAGCAGAAGCACAGCCCTGACTAAATGCCTTCCTGCATTCTGAAGTGGGTGGGGGCTGGATGTATTCTGTGGGATTTTGAGTTGGCAGTTTCATGGTTCACAATGGGCAGATCTGAGGTTTAAACACTAGAGTACACTGTGCTGCCCAGATCAAGTCTATTCCAGATCTACAGGAAATCTTCCTCGACTCTTCTGTGATTCATTTGCTCTATGGTTGAGGCAGAATTGAATCTGGTGCCAGAAATCGTTTCCAATGTGGACATAAGTACTTAGTAGCTGGCTGAGGATGAGCAGGCTTAGCCCCTCAAAACTGCCTCTCCTTCCATGGCTGGGCAGAAGATGTAATGAGAGACATTGGAAAGAGCTTTTTTCTTGCTACATGAACTAAACACATTCATTTTCTTCCTCTTTTAGCATCTCTCAACTGAAGACTAGATGGTAGTAATTGGCCATTGTTGGAAATAGATATGTGTTAGAATCAAGTCAACTTTGGCATAGGCCTGACAGTCAAGGTACTGAGGTCCTGTAGTGTCTCAGGATATGGGGCTATTTTCTGTCTAGAACACTTTGATATGGTTTTACAATAAAAAATAGATGAGATATTCTCTCTCTCTCTCTCTCTCTCTCTCTCTCTCTCTCTCTCTCTCTCTCTCATGTATGTATGTGTGAGTGCATATGTGTACACATGTTTCTGGAGGCCAGAGGTAAGCCTCAGGTGTCACATCTTGTCCACCGTGTTTTCTGATTTTCTGAGACAGGGTTTCTCATTGGCCTGGGGTTTGATTTTTATCTAGACATGCTGACAAGCAAGCCCGGGAGAGCCTCCTGTCTGTGCCTCTTCAGTGCTGGGGTTATGTGTCCATGCTACCACGCCTGGCTTTTTTTACATGGATTCTGGGAATCAAACTTGGGTCCTGATACTTATATAGAAAGCATTTTTTACCAACTGATCTCTCTTCCAAGCCCTCTGAAGCTGCAGATTCTTTTCTTGAGCCTTTACAAAATTGTGTGTGTGTGTGTGTGTGTGTGTGTGTGTGTGCCTGCACATGCATACAGTACTGCTATGAATCTTATCACACATGCCTCTTGATGTTGAAAGCGTGCCTAGGTGTCATTAGCCAGATTTTAGCAAAGAGGAATTCAGGTCTGAGCCAAACTGAGCTATGTGCTCTATGCCAGACAATCTCTCAGTAGCCACAATGAAATTATCCCATATCTATTTTATATTATTATTCTTGGTTCTAATAGGCCTACATGCAGCATGGTACCCTAACCATCTCATCACAACCTAGGTCCTTCTTTATAAATCACAAAGACTTGCCTTTTTTTTTTCATGTGATCATTGGCATGAGGATTGGATGAATAGAATGGGCTATCCTCGTGTACTCAGAATTTCTTTTTGTAGGGTCATGCATTAGCAAATTTCTAGTTTGCAGTTGGTAATTTTTCTTCATTGTCGCTGCTTTTTACTATTCACAGAATGACTGCTGTGTCCACCCTGCTGAAAATTCTAAATCCAGCAAACCAAACTTTTGCCAGTGTATTAGGTACTTTGTTGCTGGTGAAAGAAAACCAAACTTTTGCCAGTGTATTAGGTACTTTGTTGCTGGTGAAAGAAAACCAAATTTTTGTCAATGTATTAGTTACTCTGTTGCTGGTGAAAGAAAACCAAACTTTTGTCAGTGTATTAGGTACTTTGTTGCTGGTGAAAGAAAACCAATTTTTTTGTCAATGTATTAGTTACTTTGTTGCTGATGAAAGAAAACCAAACTTTTGTCAGTGTATTAGTTACTTGGTTGCTGGTGAAAGGAATTTAAGGAAGGAAGAATTCATCTTGGCTCAGGTTTGAAGGTGCAGTCACATCATGACAAGGAGGACAGATCCATTTGTGTCTGCAGCTGGTTGGTAAGCCAGCACCCGGGAGCCTCCTACCTCCACCTCTCCAGAGCTGGTCACGTGGAATCCACAGTCGGGGAGCAGAGGGTGATGAATGCTTGTGTTCTGTTAGCTTTTTCCTTTCTGTTCAGTCCAGGAGAGCCCAGGAGGCTAGTGCATCCACATTCAGGGTGGGTTTTCTCTCCTCACTTAAGCCTCTCTAGAATGCGATCACATACCCAGAGGTATGTATCTTTTGTGACTCCAAATCAGGCCGCGGAGATCACCATCATATGATGAGTAAAAAGGGGACAACTGGGGACACCTGAGGGATGTACCTGCGATGACAGCCATCGACTTTCTTCTTTTTCCTTTAAGCACGTGGGTCTCAGCAAGTGAACTTCGTCAAAATGAATTTGCTGTCCAGGGACCCGTGTGATTTTCTTTCTGGTTCCCATGTTCTACAAGAGGAGACTGAACAGCACAGGCATGTGCTGTCCTACAAGCGGAGAGGAAACATTCTACCCAAGATCTGGGACGGGACAGTCATTTGATCAGAATTCCTTCTCTCAGACCACTGCCTGTAATCCCAGAGAAAACCAGGACTTTGACCTCCAAGGAGTTTTACTTGGGTTACCAGCTCTATTCCTTGTAATATGCCCAGAATTGGATGCATCCCACCACAGGGGGCGGGGGATCTGTATGCAAAGATCTTTCCTTTCTCCAAAGGCTTGATCCTCACTTATGTCACTGTGGGTTGAATTCTAAAGAACATGAGGCAAGCAAGGAAAAGCTGTTCTTGACCCACTAATACCCAATCAGCCTGCTGCTGGATTATAAATAACACGCCGTCTGATAAATAGCACACGGGCCGTAAGTAAACAGCTAAACAAATAGCCGAGTTAGGATCCTGTCTCTTTCAGCCTCGAGAGAACTGCTGCTGTTTTTTCTGGGCTCTGACCTGATTGTACTGGAGAGCCTGGGACAACACTGATTTTAAACCATAGAAATCTTTGAGCTTAATCATCTGACTGTGTTTGGAATCAGCCCTGCCTCCACTCCCGCTCCCCCAACCAGCGGTACAAAGGTCGTGTAAATACATTTGCTTCTTCAGAACTCGGCTCTGTGGGAGCTCCTTGGCTCCTCGGAGGCTGGTTTGTGGAAGCAATTGCTAAGATGGAATTTAAGTGCATACAAAATGTAATGTGTGTGCATGGTGAATTGAGACCTGTCTTCTCAGCAATTCCTATAACTCCACAAAATAGGCCTTGGTGAGTGTCTTCAAAATAACCTAGTAGGATCCCAAGGCCTCCAACATAAAATACCAACTGTAGAGCACAAGCTGGAAAAATGACCATGGTAGAACAATTTTAATTTGACTCCTTTTAAGGTGAGCTGTATTTCATTCTTGTTTGACTCAGTATGTACTTAAGCCTCAATTTTAAATTAGGGTTACATTTCAACTATATGTAGACAAAGTCCCAAGTAACAGTAGTAATTAGGTATAACACACACACACACACACACACACACACACACACACACACCAAACACCAAGCCAGAGAAGTGTGGAGAGAATCTCCGGCCAGGTACTATCCCCATAGTTACCAGAAAACTCGACTTTTCTGTTTCTCTACTTCTACTCTCTGGGCCTACTGCCTCATGATCTAAAGTGGCTACTGAAGTGTCAGCCATCACATCTGCATTACAGACAGTGTGATAGGGGGAAGGGGGAAGAATGATAGGGTTCCTTCTCCAGCCAAAGCAGCTCTTAAAAAAGAGAGGAAAAAAATGTTAATTACCATACAAAGGCTTAGGTGTCCTTATGGCATTTCCCCACCTCAGTGGCTTCCCCACCTCAGTGGCTTCCTTTCTGCTCTGGAGCCACATGTGTTCTGTTGTCTGCCCCTCACTTCCTCAGTACCCTTGTGTCTTCCCTCACGATCCCCTTTCTGGCTTCACAGTCTATACCCATACTCACCTCCACATATACACATAAATATAACCATTTAATGTGAGGCTTCTTCGCATAGGACAGAGACCATGGGATATTTGTCATTATGAGTTTGAGATACTTCACTTCATACTTCTCCAGATGTAACACTGCTCCGCTTTTCCACAGATTTCGTAGCTTCATTTGTCTTTGCAGCTGCATGAAATTTCACTGTTTACGCACTACAGTTTCACGATCTATCTATCTGCGGATGGCTACTTAACTGGTTCCATTGCCTTGCTATTGTGACTAGATTGGCAATGGACATGTGTTGATGAGCAGGATGAGCAGGCATCTCTGGGATGTAGAGTTCTTTGGGCATGTGGTACAGCTGGGTCACATGGTACCTCTAGTTTCAATCGTTTTAGAAACCTCCACCCCAGTTTCTGTAGTGTCTGTACTAGTTAATACTCCCAGCTACTCACACACATTCCTCTTTACCGCATCCTCAGCAACCCGTGCTGTTTTCTCAAGGACAAACTTTCAGGCTGCAGTGAGATGAAATTGCACAGTGTTTTAGTTTGCAGTCCCCTGATGGGGTAAGATTGTTGAATAGTGTGTGTGTGTGTGTGTGTGTGTGTGTGTGTGTGTGTGTGTGTGTGTATTGGGCAATTGTGTTGTTTCTTTTGAGAATAATTCATTGGCCCATTTATTGATTGTCAGTTGTTTCTTGGCATTTAATTCTAACAGTTTTGTGTATTCTAGATAATAACACTCTGAAGTATAGCTCTATAAAAAGGCATTTTCTGGCCGGGCAGTGGTGGTGCATGCCTTTAATCCCAGCATTCAGGAGGCAGAGAGCCAGGCGGATCTCTGTGAGTTCAAGGCCAGCCTGGTCTATAGAGTGAGCTCCAGGACAGGCACCAAAACTACACAGAGAAACCTTGTCTCGAAAAACCAAAAAAAAAAAAAAAAAAAAGAAAAAGAAAAAAGAAAAAAAGGCATTTTCCCCAAAGCCCTACATAGCACTTATGCTTACCTCTCACTGGCTAGATTAGCCACAACAGCATGAGAGAGGCTGGAGCAGACATCTTTTTGTTGACTGTGCTGCTTCCTTGGATCAAATTGGAGCCTTGTTATTGAAGAAAGAGACCAGATAGAGGTTATGTCGCTTCCCTGGCACACCCCGTGGAGCACTGTTGCTGCAGTGGTTGAACATGGGGACTTAGGGTTGTGTGTATAGCATTGGGTCCATACAGAGTGGGCTTGCTGGGTCATGTGGGAAAGAATTCTGGGTTGCTCCCAAGCTGTGTCAGCTCATGTCCCAGCAACATGTGTTAGTCCCAGGTTCTCGTCCTCAGCAGCACTTGTGACTGTCCATCTTTCTGACTGCGGCCATCCTGGTGAGTGGGGCCCATGTGGTTCTGATTTGTAGTTCCCCGGTGACTCATGTGGGACATCTCTTTGTGGTTACTATCTAACTGGAACAATATCTGTTCAACTCCTTAGCCTGTTTTGAAATTAGCTATTTGTCTTTTTGTTTGGGGTGGCAAGAGTTTATAGATTTTGGAGAGTCCACCTTTGTCAGAGCTATGATTTCCTGTGTTAGTTCCTTTTCCAGTTGCTGATGAAAGCACCTTAGGTGGAGATTTACTTAGCTCCTAGCTTCATGATGGGGAAGGCCTGTTGAGTCATATGGGATCAGAGAGAGGTGATGCTTAAAAGAAAAGGGT
>CABHPR010129722.1:29637-49424 GCA_902168415.1 Peromyscus melanophrys | reverse complement strand
CACACACACACACACACACACACACACACACACACACACACACACGTTTTTTCCAGGCCTGGACTGTGCTCCCAGGACCCAAGCCACGAGGGAGAGTCTCCCTTCTCATTCTTGGTGCCTCATCTCAAGTGACAGTGACAGCAGCTTTGTTGCCTGCCACATGCCACCAATGACTCATATGAAGCTTCCTGTCCTCTAACACCTAACACCTTTTTACTTGTGCTGTTGACCCAGCCACCCCACATCCTGTCTGTGTCTGGTAGGTGTTCTGAAGTCACGCATGTGCGGAGGTCTCCGTCACCTTTCATCTCTGTGTGTAGCCATTTTGGCCTGTGTTAATGTCAAGCCTTGGGTGATCCAACCACTCCCTGCTGTCCATCCCGCTCACCAGCTCACCCACCACTCAGTGACAGGGCAGTTTAGTGTCAAGTGAAAATTTGGGCAGTTCTACCTTCGAACCCACACCCCTTCAGTGTCTGTGAGACCCTGGCTGCGTACCCTCTCTCAGCCTTCATTTCAGTCTGTGAAGGAGTAAGACAGGCAAACTATGGAGAGTTAAAGAAATGACCTGTGTGTCAGACACCACAAGAGAGGCTCATCAGTATTCATATTTCCTTCCCACCTGGAATCCCTTCTAGTCACTGCTAAAAGTATTGACTCAGATGAGGCCAAAGACAGAGTCCTTTGACATCCACTAGAGACCCATCCAGGCAGCTGTCGTGAGACTAGTCTGGTCATTTTGGTTGTGGCTTTGTGACCAGTTCTTCATCCATCTAAGAATTAGATTCTAACACCCCCAGAATCCAGCCTTAGTTCCTCCTTTCTGGACTAGCTTGAAATGCCTTGCCAGGCCTGGTTAAGTCCAGACTTCTACCCTCAACCTGCCAGATGGGCAGAAGCATTGATGGTGGACTGAGCGTGCTCTGAATGTGTGTGAGTGCACTCTGAGGACCATGGGGGTGGACCCTGCACGTGGGACTTAGAGCCTGGAGCTCCAACCTCATGGTCACTAGTGACCTTGGGCAGGCCTTGGAACTCCCAGCCCTGTTGCAGGTGGGCTATACTGAGCAAGCCATTCCAGGGAAACATGACCCTGTGTGCCTTCACTACCTCCTCAGTTCCTTGCAGACACCCCAGATAAGGGACAAGATCATGCAGGGCTCCTTGGTACAGGCACAAGCAGCTCCTCCTGTAGCAGTAGTTCCCCAAAGGTCCAGGATATGCATACATACATGTACACACACATGGGCATGTGTAGACACGTACAAGAGTGTATTGTAGGACAAAATATGTCTCTTTAAATTCCATGTGAATTTTAAAAATAAAGCCAAATAATTGCCAAGACTCTGCCTAGCTCCCCTGGCATCTGACTCCTAAAGCCCTGGTTATGTAGTCACACTGTCTTTTGAAAGTTATGCTATAAGGCAGATGTAGCTCAAGAGAAATGGCTGCCCTTGGCTTCCCAGTGCACCGGGGAATATTGCCCTCCCTTCAGGCACTTCACCCACCCTTATGACCCCCAAGGAGCCACCCTGGTGCCCTCAGGACAGCCATGAACAGCCTGCCCACTCTCACCCTATCACAGTTGGTGGTAACAGTTTTGGGTACTCTGGCCTTGATTTTTTTTTCTTTAACCCCATTTCAGACTGGAGAAGCAGAGAAGAGCAGCAGAGCTTCAGACAGACCAGAGTTCAAATCCTAGCTCTTTTCCTGTGGACAAGGGTCTCGAGGGAGTCACCGGACTGACATCAGATCCGCAGCTGGAGATAATGAGGCTGGTCTCCCTGGGGCTTGGAGTTTAGGGGACACCCTCATAGCTCCTCATCTTACCATACAACCCAACTTCTTCTTTGTCTCAATTCCACCAAGACAGCAGGTCTTCCTATCTACTTTTCACACACACCCCACATATGGAAAAATGAAAATTCACATTTCCACAACTGGCCAGGACTAAATCATCCACTTAAACATGACCATAGATTCCTTATCCCTAAAAGCAAGAGGGTGGAACCAGACCTCGATAACCTCTGCCTCCATTGGTCGAATGCTGTGGGCCAGGCCTACACAGGTGTCACCCAATGGGCATCAGTCCATTAGTGAGCAAGCATGAGAGTCTCTGTCCTGTGAAAGGAAAAACACAGCACTGGGGGACACAAACCCCCAAAGACCACTCAGTTCCTCTCCTGCTCTGCAGCTGCTTTTGATCCAAGACAACACAGGCACTCCATGCTTCAGCGTTCTCCTGCAAACTAATTGTTTATGAAGAATAAACCGGGCTTTACCAACACCTAACACATAGGTACATGGGAAGCCCTGCTTGAGTAATCACCCAGGGGACTCCAGATGGCAGAGACCTGCCCAAGGCTACAGTCTGGTCTATGCACCCGCAGGCCCATGCTGGGTCCCGGCAAAACACCATCTCTTTTCTTGACCACACAGTGCCTGCTCTCTAGGAGCCACCTGTGGTTGACCCTGAAACTGGTGAGTGGCAATTTGATGCCAAGGAGGAAAACTTTGTGTGGCAGGAAAGAAGCATGGCAGTTCTAGAAGACTAAACTTTCCCTTACAAAGGAGACCGCCATATGCCCAGCATCTTGACAATAGAGAATATACATATATGTGTACATGTAGATGCATTTGCACACACATATATACTCACATGCACATTTACACACATATGTTCACACACAGACATACTCATGCATACATCGATACATACGTGCACTGGCATTTCCATGCACTCATATACACTCATAAACTCATACATATATACAGGCATACTCATGCATATACATGTATGTGCATGCACAGGCATACACCCTCTTACCCATATATATCCATATATATATATACACATAGGCACATTCATGCACACACATACACTCATGCATACATATACATCCATATGCATACATGTATACACAGACATATGCATACATATATTCTTATACACATGTGCAAATACATATAAATTCATATATATTCACATATACACAGGCCTACTCATACACACATGCATACATATAAATTACCCATGCATATGTACACACAGACATAATTATGCATACATTTACACACACCCACAAACATATACATACACACACGCGCTCACCACAGAAGCCATTTCCCCAGCTCAGCCAGTTGCAAGGCTCTGCCCAGTTTCAATAAACTGGTCTTTGAATAACTACCCCATGAACACACAGGCCCCAGGCCCAGCTTCCGTTAGGTCCTGTCATGGATGCATGAGAAAACTCTCCTCAATGCCATGTTTACTGATCACTCTGTGTGTGCCAGGCCCCACACAGGACACTATGGCCTCAGAAACAAATAACTCAGGACCACAGGACCCTCGGACACATGAGCACAATAAACTCTTCCTAGTCCTGGGAACCTGAGCTGAGTCTTAGGTCACGCAGTATCCTCACCATGGGGTCAGGAAAGGAACAAAGCGTCCAGGAAATGGAGGCAGCTTCCACAGCTGAGGTGAGGCATCCTGATAGAACAGGAGCCAGGTGCGGGGAGCACAGTGATGAGTGACAAGGCCAGGAGCTGGACCAAAGGGTTAGCCTTGGCTGGGACAGTGGGCAGACACTGAAGGACTTAAGGAAGCACAGAGCAGAGGGGGAGAGTTTGGGGTAAGAAGCTTAGGAAGACTTCCTGGAGGCGGGAGCTTTGGAGCAGCCCTTAAATGACAGCCGGACTATGGGTGATGGACATAGGGAGGGGGAGGGGTTACAGAGTGAGTCAAAGCTTTGGTGCCTCAGCGGTAAGGGCTTCAAGGGGGTGTCCAGGGTCAGCAAGAAGCAATGGAAGAATGTCAGCACTAGGCTGCAGGGGCTGTGGAGGCCAGCGAAGGGAGAGCTCTCTGGCCCAGGCTGCTCAGGGACACTGGATAAAGAGAATGAGCGGACTGCTCCTTCCATGGTTGCTGAGCAGGCCTGATGGGAGCCATGCAGTCCAGCAGGTGTGCCTCAACCCAGCGTCCCGTCCCCGCAGGACTGCACCTCTCAAGAAATGCCATCCATCTGAAGTCACGCTCGTTAGAAATTAGGACTCACAGCACTAACCTGCTGAGTGGTTGTAGCCAGTGCACCGAATAGTGGGACCCATCCTCGGTCCCCATGTTCACAGCTCAGTACTTCACAGAGAAAGTGAAAACCAGAGATGGAAGTGGTTCCCTCAAGGCCACATAGAGAATGGCAGTCAGGAATAACACCAGGAATCCTTGCTCTGCTTGGAGCTCCCTCCACGTCACTCTCCTACCTCCGGTCCTCAGCCTTCAGGGGCTCACGGGCTTCCCCACCCCAGAGGTATTTCTTTTCCTATAGAGACTTCTTAGTGGCTCCCAGAGACTCTGGGGAGAGAATGCAGTGGTGACTTTTAAAGCCATGTGAGCACTTCTGAGGGCCTTCTGGGGTAGCCTCGTACCTCAGAGAGGCTGATTACATGACTCCCTCCCTCAGCACTAGGGCTGGCCCAAGCCCCAGGTGCAGGGTGTGGAGTAGAGGGGACTGCCGTTTCCCGCACACCGATTCCATATTCATAGATACCTCAGCCGGGGTAATACAAACTCCATTTTGCAGAAGCAGAATCGAGAGGTCAGAAGGCGTCCAAAGGCACGGGAGGGACAGCATCAGAACTGGCTTTCAGGCCACGCCCTCGAAGCCAGAGGGCACCATCCCAGCAGCTCCTCATCAGTAATCTCCCTTCAGAGCCCAAAGAGCCCCACAGGGGGATATTGGCTCTCTGCCAGGTCAATAACAGCCCATTAGGAAGCCTCTGCTTAATAAAACATTAACGCTGAATTATTGAAGGGCTAGAAAGTGCTGTGGAGATTCAAATAGACAGAAGTGGGGAGGAGGTCAGACGGGGAGGGCAAGGATGGAGAAGGAATGAGAATTGAATATCCCCAAGAAGACCTCCTCCTGGGTGTGACAGTACGGTTTTCACATCAACCCCACCGTGACCTACGTTACCTCACTTTACCAAGGAAGAAGCTGAGGCTAAGAAAAGTTTCTTAACAGTCCCCAGAAAAAAAGCAGCCATCGAGCAGAGCCCGACTAGGCCAGCTGGCTTTCTCTAACACACAGCCGCCCTCAGTGAGCTTGGGATGGAGAGGTGGATTGGGAGGGTCCTGGAGAACAAGGGCACAGGGGTAATGTTCCAGAGTGTGAGTCAAAAATGGCCAGAGGAAGAAGGAGGGATAGGAAGTCAAGGTCATACAGGCTGGGTGGGGGGGAGACCGGCCAACATGGTTCTTAGGAGCACCCGCGAAGCTCACGGAAGTTTCCCCTATGGCCACACAAGCATTCTTTGAAACAGGAAGTGTACCCTTGGGTTAGGCACTGGGCTGGAGCAGGAAACAGAACTGTCCCTTTGTCCACAAGTTCATTGCCACCACCACCAGCCCTGTAGGTTCATTGGCCCCTCAGCGTCTGCTGCCCCTGGCTGGTGATGTACTCCTCTAGCTCCCAGCTCTTTCTACAACTCAGCAGGGAATGGAGGTCATGGGGAAATGGAGCGAAGATGTCACTCTTTTAACTAGACATTGGAATCGATGATTCTGGAGTTCTGTAGGAAACACCAAGTTTCATCTTCAATATAATTCCTCGGTCCACACGATCTGCTGGGGCACTTGATGCAGGAATGACCCAAGGCAGGGCAATCTCTTCCAAGGTGTCCCAACTGCCCTGGGACCTGGACAGGAGCCAGGGGGACAATGAGCCAGACAGTTGTGCCAGCCACTGCCTGGGCCTTTCTTTCATCGTATAACAGAGGGGAAATGGCATCAAAGGCTCTGCTTTACCAACTCCTCCTGAAAAGTGGATTCAGAGTCAAGAGGAAGCAGCTTAAGCTTGGCTGAGGAAGAGCCGGGCTCCACGGCTGATTGCTGAGAAATTCAGCAAATGGCTGCCTCTCGGCACGTCTCCATCTGGACAGCGGCATGGTAGCAATTACCTCCTACATGATAGATTCGCCTCTCTGCAACAGACTGGTGGCATTCAGGACCCTGGTTCTTGTACACCCGTCTCTATGCCCGCGGCCTTTGCCTGTGACTCTTTACTGCCTCTCACTCTAAAAGAATAGCAGCTCTTCCCAGATAAGGCCTCAAAATCTGTCCCCTCAAAATTCATATGCTGAAAGCTAATGTCCAAAATGATGGCATTAACAGATGGGGGACTTTGGGAGATAACTGGTTCATGAGGATGCAGGCCTCCTGAGTAGACTAGTGCCCTCATGAAAAGAGAGCATCTATGGGGAGACAGCTCAGCCAGTAAAGTGTTGGAGGACCTGAGTTCAACCCCCAGAACCTTATAAAAAGCTGGGTGTGGTGATGCACAGCTGTACTGCCAGGGAAGGCAGAGACAGGGGGATCCCTGGGGCTCACTGCCCTGTGAGTCTAGCCAAACTGGTGAACCCCAGGCCAAGGAGAGCCCCTGTCTCATAAAAAAAAGAAGGTAGAACAGCCATCAAAGATATTGAATGTCAATATGTGACTCCCACATGCTTGCATACACATATGCATTCACACAGAGACACACAGACATGTAAACACACACACACACACACACACACACACACACACACACACACACACACACACGATGCCTTAGAGAACCACACTGGCCCTTCTATCATGCAAAGACAGAGCAAGAAAATGGTGTTTCTGAACCAGTAAGCAGGTCTTCTTCAGACACCAAGTATCTGCACCTCAGTCTTGGAGTTCTCAACCTCCAGGACAATGAACAACACATTTGTGTTGATCGGAAGCACCCAGCGTTGGGCATTTTGTTACAGTAGTCTGCAGGGGTTAAGGCACACCTTCTTCAACTCAGAGCTGGCCATGTCACTTGCTTTGGCCAATGAGATGTTTACCACTGTGGTAGGAACTGGGGAAAGTGCTCTCATGGCTGTGCTCCCCCACCTCCGCCTCTGCATTTGCATCTGCAGTCACCACAAAGAAAAAAACACACTGAGCCTGCTGGAGAGTGAGAGGCCTGGAGAGTGACGCCACGCTTGGACTACAGGAGGCCAATCAAGGTCACCCCACAGCCAGCCTGTGCCCAAGCATATAAACAGCTCAGGTGAGACCAGAGAGATCTCTCTCTGCTGTCTTGTTGGTCAAGGAGTTTAAAAAAAAAATGCTGACTTTTTTGTTAAACCACAGAACGTGGGTTAATGGTTTGTGGGGCGGTATGATTTTGGCAAGCAGTAAGAAACACATTCACAGAAGAGCACACAGTAGGAGCCCAAGATGTGCTCATTTCCCCCAAATCACTCCACCACCCCCGCGCCTTCAAGAGCTAAATCCTACTGGAGACAGTTGGGAGGCATAAACCATGGTCCCAGGGCACGCTCAGCTTCCAGCTCATCGTTACCTCCCACTCCCGATTGATTACAGACGCTGACTGCTCAATTTTGATTAAACACTAAATTGTAAGCTGCTTACAGAATGCATGCAAAAAGCTGACATTTATGAAGTCCAATAAACTACTTGTAAGAACAGGGGTGCTAGATGGGGAGAAAAAAATAAAATAAAATCCTCATCCAAACAAACATGGGTTGACAGCCGACAGATGGTCAGAATCCCTTTCCTTGTAAACTAGAAAAAATGAAGATTTGGCAAGAGCTGTCTGAAAAAAAGAACTCGCAAACATCAAAGCTTCCCCTTTCTGGGCTGGTGTTTTTCTGGGCCCGACTTCAATATTTTCACAGGCTACTGCACGGGAAAGGTGTTGCAGGCCTCCGCATCGCTGGCGAGGAAAGCCTAAGACATACCAGAGAGGGAGGATTTATAGGAGGCAGCGCTGCCAACCTCGCAAAGAGGGAGCGAGCATTTAAAAGCCAGAGCCTGCACACTCCCATAAATCCCTGCAACTCAGTGTCAGGCCTCCCCTTAATCTGCTGAGGTGTGAGGGAAAGGAAGGGGGATTTTCTAACTCCATTTTTCCACTCGGATCAGCTTTCAAGGGGGAGGGCTACGGCGAGTTAATCTTTTGGGGCCAACAGCCATCTTAACAGAAGTGAGATCCAGCCTTAAAACCTCAGGCCTGGGCTCTCCTCGCCTTTGTAAAATGGAGGAAAAGGGGTGTTAAGAGGGGCTTTGGCCTGGACTCAAAGGAGCCTTGAGGGTGGGGAGAGGCAGGGCCTTTGACTGCTCTAGTTTTCATAGCTTCGTGCCTTTCCCGGGACCTTGAATTGCGTAGAGTGCCAGCATGCTGGTGGGGTAGACTTGGTGGTTATTTGGTTATTTACATGGTATGTCACAGGCTGTCAGATTGGCCTCACTCCAAAGACAGCCTTGGTGCCACTGCCCGGTGTCACTGCCCCAGACACATCAGTTGGTACTATGGTCTGAGTACCATCTAAGCAGATCCACAAGTCTCCATTGTGATTGAAGTCTTGAGCTCCATAGTGGCCTACCAGGTGGTGGAGAATCTTTGGAAGGCAGAGCCTTGTGAGATGGCCTTTGGATGCTGAGAGCATGTCTTCAGAAGGGACTATGGGGCACCAGTTTCCTTCTCTGACTTCATGTTCAGTGATGAAAACACACACACACACACACACACACACACACTGATATGCTGTTGTCTGCTGTTCTCACTAGAAAAGTGGTAGGCCCCCCCCTGATCTTGGACATTTTATTTATCTACTTTGTGTGTGTATATGTGTGCATGTGTGGTGTATATGCACATCTGTGTGCATGTGTGTATGGGAATAATTGTACATATGTGTGTATGTACATATGGAGGTCAAAGGTTAATGTCTGGTGTCTCCCTTGAACCTAGAGCTGGACTGGCTGGCCAATGATCTCCAGGAATCGGCTTGTCTCTGCCCCACCAGCACAGAGGTTACAGGGGCACACCAGCCATAGCTGACTTTTTACGTGGGTGCAGGGGATTTGAACTCAGGTCCTCATGCCTGAGCAGCAGGCACTTAATTAACGGAGCTACCTCTCCAGCTATCCCCCTTCCAAAATCTTTTACTTCAAACAATTGGACTAGGAATGTAGCTCAGTTGGCTGAGTGCTTATCTAGCATGTATGAAGCCCTGAGTTCGATCTTCAGGGCCATATATACCAGGTATGATGGTTCATTCAAGACCAGCCTGAGATTCATGAGATCCTGTCACTAAATAAATAGCCCTGTAATTTGGATGTTTCCTGTCCTGACTGCCTGCTCCCGAATACCCAGCAGCCACTTCCCAAATTACCACACAGAGGCTTATATTAATTATGAACACTCGACCGATAGCTCAGGCTTATAACTAACTAGCTCTTACACTTAAATTAACCCATAATTCTTATCTATGTTTAGCCACGTGCCTTGGTATCTTTTCTCAGTATGACATTCTCATCTTGCTTCTCTGTGTTTGCTGGCAACTCTCTGACTCTGCCCTTCTTCTTCCCAGAATTCTCCTAGTCTGGCTCTTATGCTCAGTCTTGTCCTGCCCAGCTATTGGCCAATCAGCATAACCCTCCAAAACTATGATCTAAGTAAGCCTGTTCTTTTTACAATATTACAGCCCCAGGCATTGTCTTGTGATACAGAACACCCAAATCTAATACACAACACCTAATACTGTCACATCCAAATCTCACAGAAGCCCATGTCCTCATAAACAACAGAATATGGGACCCCTGTAAGAGCCTAGGTATACAGATCATGGGCTTGTGGGCTTTTGCCTCAGGCACCAGGTCAGCCATCTTAGTCTCTTGTTGGCTGCATGGGTAAGGTCCTCAGCCATGAAGAGCTACAGCTTCACCATGCCTTAACCAGGAGTAACCATGTGATCTTGCAGGGTGATAGAGAGGCAGAGACACAGACAGGATGTAAAGAAGACCAGCTCATCAGCAGGTCGCTGCAGGGTACCACAAATACAATAATCAAAATGTGCCAGGAGCATCATGGGACCACAGCAGACCTGGCCCAGTGTAGGGGCTGAGAGGTGGGGTTTGTAAGGAAGCCTTCCTGAAAGAAATATTCTTTTGATTACATCTTAAAGATTGAATAGGCAGACAAAGAAAGGAAAGAAAAATCCAGAAAGGAAAACCAAGTGAGGAAATTATTACCAATCCACTTTATTGTGAACACTCCCGGCAATGGCCACCTCCATGCAGAAAGGCCCATTCTGTTTTCTTAGAGTCTCTCCCTGTGAATTCCACCTGTTGCCCTTCATCCACTCAAAGAACATATGTCAAAGGCTGCCTTGTGCCATAAGTATAATCAAGTGCCATTTAATGTCAGGAACATGGCTTGTGCAGCAGGAGGTCACGGCCCACACCAGGCTGGCTTCTTTCCTTATTGGGATCATGGCCCAGCATTCTAGGACAACAGTGGCAAAAGCCACACATATACCCAGAGAGCTCATTTGGTTAATGAATGACCCTGGGATTGGAACTTCATTGTAGGGAGACAGTTTCTTCAGGGTGCAGGGTCTTACTCAGTTTAGGAGGGTCTAGATAAGTAGAGAGTCACCCTAGCTCTGCCTCTCAGAACCCACCAAGACTACAGTCCAAAGTCCCGGCTGGTGAGCAGAATGCATGGCCTGTTTGAGACAGTTGCAGAGAGAATGGCTCGCCTTGGCCTTCAGGGTTAGGCTCTCCAGTGAACTATGGACAAGTACCAGGCTGGTTCCTCTCAGCGAACAAAGAAAAGGAAGCCATGTTCCAAGTCACCACAGGACATGGTAGTGCCTATTAAGGTCATTTATCTTTGGCCATACTTGGCCCAAAGTTAGGGCTCTACAAATAAAGTGAATGTTATCATCTCTCAGAAATGGAAGCAGCAAAAAACATGAACTAAACGCTCAGATCTAATTGTCTGCCCCCCCCCCCCACTACCTGAGCTCACAGCCCGAGCTCACTGAATGCTCTCTCCAATGATAGCTAACAGACACCCTGACAGAGCCAGCTCTGAGCCCAGCATCCCTCATCTGGACAGCAGAGTAACAGCACCGTGCTCAGCAGTATGATCATTTGGGCCTCACAGAGCACATTTAGGTCCCTGTAGTATCTATCACCTCGTGACACCGTGGCCGTCTTAGTTTGTGTAACCACACTCAGGTGTTCATACAGCGACCAAACCACCTAATGGCATGTTTCTCAGAACACGTTCCTGACATTAAATGGCACTTGATTATACTTAGGTCTTATGATAATAAGATGAATTAGTCAATATAAAAAGCACCTGCAATGTAGCATTATATATGATTTATATATTTATTATATATATTACTAACGCTATTCCTAATAGGATTGGGAGATGGCTCGGTGGACCAAATGCCTGCCCCACAAGCATGAAGACCTGCATTCAGATTCTTGTTTCCCACATTTAAAACAATGGGTGTGGTGGTACATATATGTATGTCAGCACTTCAAAGAGAGAGAGAGAGAGAGAGAGAGAGAGAGAGAGAGAGAGAGAGAGAGAGAGAGAGAGAGAGAGAGAGCGAGCAAAGACAAGTGGATCCCAGGGCCTCCTTGGCTAGCCAGACTAGCCCAAATGATGACCTGAAGATTTAACAACAGATCTTGTCTCAAAATATAAAGTAGAGGGTTAAGAAATAGCTCCTCTGGTTAAGAGCACTTTCTGTGAACAAGAGTTCATATCCCAGCAGCCTTCTGACAAGCCAGGTGTCTGTCAAACATCTGCATGAAGACCAGAGTTTAGATCCCAGCATCCTCCTGACAAGCCAGGTGCCTATCAAACACCTGCCTGAAGACCGGAGTTCAGATCTCAGCATCCTTCTAACAAGCCAAGGTGCCTATCAAACACCTGCCTGAAGACTGGAGTTCAGATCCCAGCATCCTCCTGACAAGCCAGGTGTCTATCAAACACCTGTATGAAGACTGGAGTTCAGATCCCAGCATCCTCCTGACAAGCCAGGTGTCTGTCAAACACCTGTACCTCAGGCTCCGAGGAATATAACTCTCAATTCTAGGCTCCATAGATATGTACACAAGTACATATGCACACACACACAGAGAGACAGAGACAGAGACAGATACTACATTATTATTACAGATGCTCCATAAATATGTATTGTAATGAAGAAAACAATGAAAATATGTGGCCGCTCATAGGGAGCCTGTGGTTTGTTTACCAGAGACAATAAATTCCACAGTGAAGTACCTTTCAACATTGTTGAAAGACAATGTTGTCTTCACCTCATATGGTCAAGTTCCAACTTGCTGGCCACTGGAGTCACCTGGGTCTTCTTTGCACCCCCTCCCCCGAAAAGCACTGTCTTTCAGGGAGCTTCGGTTTGAGTCTCTGACCCACGCGGCTTCTTCGAACTCTGCCTCTTTCAAGGCCTCCCTGTGAAGGGACAACTGCTGGATGCAGCCACAACAATATTTAAACACTTAAGCACAACAATTCACCTTCAGAGTCCCCCAGTAAGATCTCCTAATTAATCACCTTGTGTACTGCATTCTAGATTAATTGAATTAAAAGTAATTAAATCCAGGAAATTGAAATTAGTCTGATTAGATCAGAGGTACATCCAGAGACCGTGGTGAGGGGTGTCATGTAAATTGGCCAATTTCTGTGTAAAAGAGACAGACCTGGTTTATAGACAGGCTGTTACGAGGGAAGGCAAGCCTTCCAAAGGACAAGTCAAGGTGGTCACAGTAAGGCAGGACATTGACAATAAGGGATGACAATAAGGAGGGTGACTTTATCGGAGCTGGCTTGTACTGAGCCTATTAGTTCCCAGAGAACTAACCTCTCAGAAGGAAAATCTAGTTTCCCTGATTGGCAGAAGGGGGAAATGGAGGCTGTAGCAAGGAGGGTTGTACTAATAAAACCCAGCCATCCTCACAGATCTGCATGTAGGGTTGACACACACAGTGGATAGGCCAGCATTCTGGATGGGACCCCAAACTATCAATGAACTCATCACGGTAAAGGCTAAGGCTCCAGTCTGCTGAGTTTCTAGCTTCTGTAACACAGGATGGAAAAGGCTCATATACATACCATGTTCAGGGTTGATCCAGGCCAGAGTCATAGCTGAGAGGAACTGAGACAGGCTAGGAGGACAGAAAGGAAAAGATCCCCTCTGAAGTCTAGCTAAAGCCCCTCACTAGTCACAAATCAAGAATTCCGGCACAGTCAACATTGGCTGTGAAGGTTGTCTGTAGACAAGAGACATCTCTCTCTCTCTCTCTCTCTCTCTCTCTCTCTCTCTCTCTCTCTCTCTCTCTCTCTCTCTCTCTTCCTCCCTCCCTCCCTCCCTCTCTCCCTCCCTCCCCCCTCCTCCCACCATGTGTATGTGTGCATGTTCTTGTGTGTTGTTGGACTTGTGTGTGCCAGAGTGCTCTCGTGTGGAAGACAATCTTCTAGTGTTGGTACCTCAGCTCTCCACTTTGTTTGAGACAGAGTCCCTTTGCCTCTGCTCAATCCAGGCTACAGGCCTGTGAGTTTCTATTGATTCCCCTGGCTCTGTCTCTCATATCCCTGTACAGGACTCCAGAATTACAGATGCTTGTGCTGAAGTGTCCTGTTTTCATGTGGGTCCTGGGGATCCAAATTTGGGTCATGAGACTTGCTTGACAAATTTCTTTTTACCCACTGAGCCATCTCCTTATCAAGACAATATTCCTTTTATATAGAAAATGATAAAATAGCAATGAAACCCAGACAGACAGACAGACAGATAATTACTCGTGGGGAGAGCCAGTAACATTACTTCTCTAAGCCCCAAATCCCACAAGGTAACACAAGAATGGCCAGATGGTCTGCGCATACAGTGAACTGTTGCATAGGAAGAGAAAGACCATGCACCCCTCAATTAGGAAAGGTGGGTCTTTCCTAGCGAACACTATGCTTGCTCTTCCTTGGTTTTGATGGGAGACAGTCTGCCAAAGCAGTTTGCAATCCATCTTTGAAAAGATGGTATGGAACAAAGGCAGTCAGCATCACCACTCAGGGAACATGTAGGCGCTCAAAAGACCTACAGAGAATTGCCTGCCAACACCCACCCCTTCCTTTTACAGCCTTGGCTTTGGGCATTTTTTCCTTGAGCATTTCACTTGATCAAGCACTTTAATTTGACCAACATAGGGTGGGACCAAGTCTGTTGAGTGAGTCTCCAATAGTACTTAATCAAGGCCACTCCAAATGGACTTCAAGGCAGGTAAGACCTCAGCCATGTCTTTCCAGTCTTGTGCTAGCCATAGATAGTAAGGTCTCCCTGAGGAAGCCAGGAGAAGTCCCCCCCTTCTCTTCCTGTACTTTTTCCAGTTGTTCAAGACTGTTGTCTGGGCTGATGAGGAGAAATTATGGAATATATAGGCTCCCCTGTGACCTGCAAGGGAAAAGATCAGAGTACTGTATGAGCTGGCTGGGACTTAGGCCAACTAAATTCGAGCACAAATTTTGTGACCTTTTTCTTATCTGATGCTCCTGCCATTGAGTAAACTCTTCATAGATGTCCTAGTCAGGGTTCCTAGTGCTGTGATGAAACACCATGACCAAAGCAACTTGGGGAGGAAAGGGTTTGTTTCAGCTTACACTTGCAAGTAACAGTCCATCACTGAGAGAAATCAGGACAGGAACTCAAAACAGGGCAGGAGCCTGGAGGCAGGGGCTGATGAGGGACCATGGAGGCGTGCTGCTTACTAGCTTATTCCCCATGACTTTCTCAGCCTGCTTTCTTATAGAACCCAGGACCACCAGCCCAAGGGTGGCCCAACCCACAAAGGTCTGGGCCCTCCTCCATCAATCGCTAATAAAGAAGATGCCCTACAGGCCTGCCTACTGCCCAATCTTATGGAAGCTTTTTCTCAATTGAGGTTCCCTTCTCTAAGATGACTTTAGTGTGTGTCAAGTTGACATCTAATTAGCCGGCACAATAGGGTAGTCACAAACTATTAGTCAGAAATTCCTCCAAATGACCAAGGTTGTCTGAGGGCTCCGGGACTTACTAGGGGATTGGCCTTAAACATTTGGAGATCCCTTGTGACTGTGCCCGAGGATCAGATCATTGTATTTTGAAGTTCATGACTGGCTTTCACAAAAGAATCGCCCAGTCTCAGGGTTGCATATGGTGCCTAGAAATAAAGTGTCATTAAAAATGGTTGGACACACCCGGATGGGACTTTCCACAAGCTCTAGCAGAGGTGGACAGCCTCCCACACGTTCTTTCATGTGGGGAAGCCCAGAGATAAGGCGTTCAGTTGGAGAAACTGAGTCCAGAGCAATGCTGGGTGTTTTAGGAGCGAGTCTGATGGCAAATCATCCAACTAGTTGTACTCGCCACACCCCTAGTCAGGTGACAACTTCCAGCCTTAAGGACTAATTGGACAAGGACTAAGAGAAAGAGCTGGGTGGGATATCTTGGATGCCTGCTTTTTATGGAAGAGCCAGGAGCTAGGATCAATGAGAATGGGGATAAATCACAGTTAGAGCTAAGTGTGGGGGGCTGGCCCAGCCAGCATGGCTTCAAGTGAAGACAATGGCTTGGGACAGTCACACCAGTGCCGTTTTGTTGGTGATGAATACTCCAGGAGCGTTGCGGTTTTCTTCCTGTTGATGTGATAAAAACACTGACCGAAAGCTGCTAAAGAGAGGAAAAGTCTTCCTGGTTGTAGTCCATCACTGGGGAAGTCTGGGCGGGAACTCAAGTGGGAACTTGAAGCAGAAACCATAGAAGAACACTGTTTGCTGGCTCGCTCACCAGCTTATGTTCAGCCAGCTTTCTTAACAGCCTAGGACCACTTGCCCGTGGAACTGTGCCGCCCATGCTGGGCTGGGCCCTCCTCCATCAATTAACAATCAAAACAACCCACACAGGTATGCCCATTGGCCAGGATGATCTATCTGGGCAATTCCTCAACCGAGGCTTCTTTCTCAGGTAACTCTGGGCTGTGTCAAGTGGACAGTTAAAGCTAACTAGGACAATAACCTCTGCCTCGTGTGGCCTCCTTTAGGGGTCTGGGTGAGCCAGCTGTTTCCTCATCTAAACAGCCACTATGCTAAGGACCTAAGACGGTATCAATCCAGCCTGAGCATCCAGGAGGTCGAGCCAGAATGAACTGCCTCCCTTGAGCCTTTATGTGGTAAGCCTAGAGCAGCTCTTGGAAGGGGAGCAAAAAGACGTTTGTGCCCAGGAGGGTCAGAACAGAACCTTGTTTTTGGGGAGAGATGTGAATGGTAAGCAGAAGGCAATTGGAAGCAACCGAGGAAGAGGGGTGGAGGCAGACAGGAGCGAGCTCGTGCTGGCTTCAGCAATCCACACAGCTTGGTCTCGCGCCTGCCCATCAAAAACATCCACAGCCTAAAACATCCACAGTTCTTCCCAGAACAGTGGGCGTGAACTCACTGCTCGACCCAAAAAGTAGTTTCCACAATGCAAAGGGCGCAGCTGCCCTTGAAATGAAAGCCCACACCTCTGCCAATAGGAACTGCTGACAGTTTTGAAAGGACAGTTTTGCCATATTGTGCCCATCATGGGATCCAGCAAGTCCCCAGCCCTCTTCTCAGGCAGTTGGCATCCTGCCAGCAAACTGCTTGTTCAACACAGACCTATGAAGGTCCCATGCAGCAGAGACCCACTTCCCAAACTACTGGCTATGTTGGATGCAAAGGTGCCTATGGGCCCAGAGACATGGCAGGCAGCTTTTCAGAGAACTGCCCTGACATTGGTTCTTACAAGACTAACAAGAAGTGGTAGACATCACTGAAGCTGTGCTCCCCAGCCAGTCCTGGGAGGCTGAAGCTGCAGATGGAAATCTGTGTTACAGAGCATCTGGACGGATGTGTGAAGACTCGCTACACCCGTGACCCTCCTCTGGCAAAGGGGCCATATTGTTCCTGCCTTGTGTCATCCCTACCGTACAGGACCACTGCTGGTTAGGACAAAGGGGTCTCAGTTTGTAACAAAGCCCGCCTAGGAGCCCATCTTTAAAGATGCCAAAGAGATATTAACGGGTGCAGGCAGAAGAACCGGCACCTCCCATAGTGTGCCCTGTGCCTGTTCGCTCCCAACAGACAATCCGCCTGACCTTTCGCTGAGAAATTAGACCAACTTCAGCTTCCACTGCTGTTCTGCCTAATTGGCCTCACTGCTGGGGGGAAACAAGTCCTGAAGAAGAATAAAAAAGCAGCTGCTTTCTTCGACCATCGAAGGCAGGGTTGGATGCTGCGTGGTGATTTTCAAGGCAATTCAAAATTAACTTCGAATTAGCAGGCGCTGACTCCCCGCCTGCCTCACTCTCGTGTTCCTTATGCATAAACAGAACTGCTCTCAACCTCCCCCATGCTCCGCTCCAAAGCCAGCCTGTGTTATTGCACTTTCACCCCTCCATCTCTCTAGGCAGCCCTTCCCGCCTCCTCCAAAGGCACCAATGAGGCGGGAGGCTCCAACACCAACTGTGGGCTTTTTCCAAGCTGTAGCTCTAAGGTGCCAATGTGCTTGGCAGCCAAGAGACTGCCTCTGGTGTGTGTTTGCAGGAGATAATCTCACATCCTCCAGGTAGGGTGCTTATGGACTGGGGAGGCATGGCTAAACACTCTCCAGTGGGAGAGGGAAACAGTGGGAAAAGCTGAGACGGACAAGCAGATCTGGCTGGAGGAAGGAGCTGGATGGGCATTATGTCACCACTGCCCCATTAAAGGACTGGAGCCCTTCCACGTCCGTCACCAGCAGAAAGCCTGGGCTTCTGTTTATCTTCCTCGAAATTCTCCTCTCTTTGCCCATCCAGCCCGTTGGTCTGAACACTACAGACTGTTCTCTGTTCGGAGTGTTTGTGTCTGAGCACCCCAACACACAGCCTGAGGCCACCCTGGCTCTCTGTGAGTGTTAGCCCCATTCCTGATCCCCCTTTTTTATGTCCTGTCTCTCTTTCCAGTAATCAGCTTCATGACCAGAGAGGCCTCATCACACCCCAGTTGCCTCAAACTTGCCCACGGCCTCCAATGACTGGGCCACAGCCAGAACCCAGTAACTACTTGTAAATTGGATGGGGGTTTGCTTCAGGCTGCTCAAAGCTTGTTTTTCTCTTTTAATGACCCAAGAAAATACACACATTAAAAATATTTCCAACCTCCTGTTTGTTTCTACTTGCCCTCGGCCGGTAGACCGAGGAACCAAATTTTCCTTCATTGTTCCACTGAGGGCTGGGCAGCTTCCGGTGTAACTGCGCACTTGGTGATGAGTAACTGGTGCTGCCCATGTGGCAACGAATCCACTTGCAGAAGCAGGCTGAATTCTACCCTCCTGGGCTCCTTTCACTCAGGACTCACTAGGAATGTGTCTGGCCAGCTAGGTCTCCAGAGAACCCTGGGATCCTGGGGTGACACTCACGCCCATGTCATGCTGGGCCACAAAGCATTTGATCAGTTTGCAGACAGTCCTCCAGGCTGCACAAAGGGATTTGAACCTTGACTCCAGGTCAGGTTAGTTATCTCCATGTAAGAATGAAGCAGCCGCCGGGCGTTGGTGGCGCACGCCTTTAATCCCAGCACTCGGGAGGCAGAGCCAGGCGGATCTCTGTGAGTTTGAGGCCAGCCTGGGCTACCAAGTGAGCTCCAGGAAAGGCGCAAAGCTACACAGAGAAACCCTGTCTCGAAAAACCAAAAAAAAAAAAAAGAATGAAGCAGCCAGGAGCTGGGGAGGAGGCTCAATTGTAAAAGTCCTTGTCTTAGCAGTAGCAGGACCTGAGTTTGCTTTCCAGAACCCATAAAAATAATAAGTAAACAAACAAACAAGCAAACATCCAGGCATAATGGTGTGGGTTTGCAATCCCAGTGTGGAGTGGTAAATTTCTCTAGACCTGCCCGGCCCCCTTGGTCCTGCGGCCGCTTGTAAAATAGTCATTCAGAGGCTTAATACTATTTACAAACTGTATGGCCTATGGTAGGCTTCTTGCTAGCTAGCTCTTTTAACTTAACCCATTTCTATTAATCTATAAGTTGCCATGTAGCTGTGGCGTTACCAGTCTGCTGGCATCTTGCTGCTCCTTGGGCGGCGGCTGGTGTCTCCCTCACTCTGCCCTTCTTCTCCCTGTATCTCTGCTTGGATTGCCGGCCTGGCTGTAAGCTTTCTTGCCATGGGCCAAAACAGCTGTATTTACTAACCAATGGGAACAGCATATAGTCGTAGTGTACAGAAAGACGTTCCACAGCCCCAGGGCTAGGAAGAGCCTGCTGCAGAGACAGGTACCCTAACCCCTAAGCCTGGAGATCGCCTACCGGCCAACCCTGAACACAGTCATGCAGACAGAGAGAGATGGAGATGCAGAGAAAGGGACGAGAGGCAGAGAGAGTATACGGTATTATCTGATCAGGGAAGACCTGGATAAGCAAGGGACTGTGAGCTGGGCTTGGATGACAAGAAAGATCAGCCATGACCATTTTGGGGGAAGGCCATTCTGGACAGAGGCAACAGCTTTGCGGAGGCAAAGGCAAGAATGAGCTTGACATGCTCAAGGAATCAAGAGTGAGCTAGCACAGCTAGAACATGGCGAGTCATTAAAAAAAATGGAGGTAGGAGACAGGGTCAATCAAATCACAGGAGCCTGCATCCATGGCAAAGAGTTAGATTTTAAGCCAACAAGAAACACGTAAGGGTTCCATTCAGCTTCCTCTCTGCCATGATGTGAGCTGCTCTCTCTGCTTCTGTCTGCCACGAGGTGAGCAGCCTCCTCCTCTACATGCTCCTGCCACCATGATGTTTTGACCAATCACATGGCACCAAGCTATCACAGACCAAACTCTCTAAAACTATGAGCCACATGAGCACACACACACACACACACACACACACACACACACACACACACACAC
>CABHPR010129722.1:0-29627 GCA_902168415.1 Peromyscus melanophrys | reverse complement strand
CACACACACACACACACACACACACACACACACACACACACACACACTTGCAGATAAAGAAAAGGAAGAGGAAGGGTTACAAAGCTTTGTTTAGATTGGTATTCTGGGGTTATTCTGGCTGCTGTCGAGAACAGGCTTGGCTGGAAAAGCCATTTAAAGAGTCTGGGATCAGTGATAGTTGACCAGGGAAAGCATGATGGCCTGGAGTAGAGAGATGTTGGGAGGAGACAGGAGGGAGAGTAGGGGTGGGTAGAGTAGACAGTAGGAAGTAGAGAGAAGTGGACAGACTCCAGATATGTTTTGGAGGTAGAACCGTTATGTCCTGCTGATGGATTGCAGTGTGAGTGAGGAGGAAAGGTGGGGCCAGGAAGGGCTCTGCATATTCAATCTGGAGCTCTGGGGTTGGATGTCAGAACCGTGGGGATGGGAAGGCAGGGGGAGGGCCAGAATGATAAGCAAAGCATTTGTCTTGGGGTGGGTGGCCAGTGAGTATAACTGCTGTCACCCTCTTCCTCCTCCTCACTGGTGTGGGTGCTGCAGCATGCTGATCAGAGCTCCTCACAGCTGGTTCACAGTCCTCCAACTACCTCTGTGGAGGCTCACAGCTCAGCCCTCAAAAGAAAATGCCTCAGCCTTTAGCAAACTGCCAGCCCCAAGGTTATACCTCTTTCCACAGCACCCCTGGCCAAGGAGTAACCACTGTGTAGACTCAAGGTACAGCCCTCCTACATGCTAGACACCTTCTCCTTCTGGGGCCTGCCTTCTCACTTCCATTCATGAATATCTCCCATGAGTTCCTAGGTTCTTTTTTTTTTAAGATTATTTCTATTTGTGTGTGTGTGTGTCTGTCTGTCTGTCTCTCTGTCTGTCTCTCTGTCTCTCTGTGTGTCTGTGTCTGCGTGTACCCATGGAGGCCAGAAGAGGATGTCAGATTCCCTGGGGCTGGAGCTACAGGCTCCAGTGAGCTGTGAACCAAACTCTGGTCCTCTGGAAGAGCAGCAAACACTCTTCCCCACTGAGCCACCTCTCTAGCACTGAGGTCCCTTAGGTTCCTGCTAGAGTCCCCCTGGGTTCACCTGTTCTCTGAACCTAGTTCCAGAAAGGCTCATCTAGGAATAAGTTAGCATCGTGATTGCCACTAGGTCGTTTCTAGATGCTCATCCTACCTGAAAGCCTATTCTGAAGAACTCGGAAAGGGCCGCCCCCAAACTTCTCTAACATCTGTTTGAAATTTCCTCACTCTTCCCACCCTGTCCCTCAGCACCAGACCCTCAGAAATGGCCCTTGGCCTAGGTTCACTTACCTGCAGACCCGCCTCTGTACTCAGGAGCTCCTGGTCCTAGCTGAGAAGGTTACAGACACCCCAGGGGCACAACGCCTCTTGACACTATCCAAAGCCAGAAGGGCAGGAAATAGGACAACAGTACAGCCAGCTGCTCTATGTTAGGAGTTAATCATCCCTGTATATTTGTCTATAGTCACACATGTGGCAGATTTGCTCATACTGTGTTTCCATGTGCACACATGTGGCTGGAGGGAAGAAGTGCCACAACCTTACCTACACAGGTAGCGCCCTGTATACTAGTGCACCTGGTCCAGAAGTCAGTTAGGGGGCTAGCATCCGACCTCCATCCTTCTACTGAGCCCAACACCCTGGTATGGTTCAACCCCTTCATCTACTGACCATGCACACACTCCAGCATGACCCCATTCTACCAGAGGAGCCTTTTTCTCTAGCTTGCACAGAGTTCCGCTTATTAACCCTTAAGTGGGAACTCTGGGTCTGCCCTTAGCTCCTACACTCTATGCTCTGGGGAGGGATTTCTTGGGAGGGCACCAGAGGCTCCCCATGAGTCTCGATCTCAGGAACCCTTGAGGAGGAAGACAGTGGGACACAGGAGAAGGAGAGACTTCGTCCAGGTCGTTTGTTTTCTTTGCCTGGGAGGATCACCTCAGCCAGACTTTCGTCACCCCAGCAACCACAGATGATCCCACTTCCTGAACCAAGCCCAGCATACACCCAAGACACATCAGCACTAGTGTGCCACATCCTTACTCTAAGTGCTAGCTCTCTGCTCTACCATTTCGTGTGTGTGTGTGTGTGTGTGTGTGTGTGTGTGTGTGTATGTGTGTGTGTGTGAGAGAGAGAGAGAGAGAGAGAGAGAGAGAGAGAGAGAGAGAGAGAGAGAGAGAGAGAGAGAACCAGAGGACAACCTCAGATGGCATTCCTCAGGAGTGGCATCTGCCTTTTGGAGACAGGGTCTCTCCATGACCTGGAGCTTTCCCATTAGGCTAGCCTGGCTGCCCAGCAGACCCCAGGGATCTGCTCCGCTCCACCTCCCCGGTGCTGGGATGGCATTCTTGCGCTGCCGTGCCTCGTTTTTACACGAGTTCTGGGGATCAGACTCAGGTCCTCATCCTCTCACAGAAAGCACTTTCCCAGCTGAACTGTCTCCCCAGCTCTGAGGTTCTTCCGTAAGTTTCCACGTTCTAGAAACACCAGCTCACTTTCTTTGTTCCTTCCTCAAGAAGAGAGGCACCGTCTACCATGGACTCAACGGCCACTGTGTCTTTCTGGCCTTTGGTTCTCCACATTAAAATCTCTCCATTTTGTGAAAAATTCTCTACCTTACTTGTGGCTATAGCTAGGATGTACAGGCAAAGCAAAGGTGTATTTTTTTAATTATGAAAATTAAATGCGATGATACTAGGCGATGTATGTTAGTGTTCGTTCTTATGTAAGGTGATGTTTCTGGCTGTTGTTAGTATCTAGTTCAGACTGCGTCATTTAAATTCTAATATATGAGATTGAATTCCTGCTCATGGCCATGCTGCTCAATGTACTGACGTTCAGCCTTGTGAATTATTATTTTATTTCACAACTTGTTTCCTGACTTTCTCAAGTACATTTTTCTATTTGGTCATAGTTTAATGACAAGTAAAGTAAAATCTCTCTATTAAATCATCTGTGGGCTGGGGAGATGGCTCAGTGGATAAAGGACCCGAGTTTGAATCCCCAGAACCCACATAAAAGCCTGACGTGGTACTGTGTATCTATAATCATGTGCACCTGTGGTGAGATAAGGGATGGAGACTCAAGTGTCCCTGGACTGCCACAGGCCAGCTAGCCTGGCATAAGGACAAGTAACAGAAGAAGAGAAGGACCCTGTCTCAAGCAAGGTCTCAAGGACCCTGTCTCAAGGAAGGCCAGGGCTGACACCTAGGCTGTGCTCTGACTGTCACACATGTGCTGGGCAGAGGCACGTCCACACACAAACACCTACTGCAAATATGTACACACACACAAACGGATAAAAACAAAACCACTCATATGGGTTCTATTTCTCTGACGCTGAGTCTCTGGTGGTTATACGCAAGGCAACCTTCATCCCTTCAGCCCTGTGTAATCAGAGCCCCTGCTGGGTTTAGGCATCTGTTTATTCCCCCAACGAGCATGCTTATGTTATAATTCTTATGTATGAAGGAGGATTTGATATACACACACAGTGTTTGTACACAATGGGATATGCATAGAACATAACTGGGATGGCTGTGACTCACTCTGGGAACTGAGAATTGGTGGTATTAATGGGTAAGAGCATATTTCACACAGACATCTGAGGGTTTCACAGGCAGCCACATACTCCTGCGTTTTTGAAAAGCTGGATTAATGTTGATATTCCACGCCTTCAAGGACTGGGCTGAGGGGCAGCTCTGCAGACAGAGAGACTGCGTTCAGGAAGATGTCACAAGCCGGCGGTGCCCCGCTCCTGGGTTTCCACGTCTCCTTGTCCACAGATTCCAGGAAGGTTCCGGAGGATTGATGGTGGAATGAAGCCCAAACCACGGAGAGAAGCGGCAGGGGGTAGGTTCTGCAAAGCTATTTGCTCAGGTAGAAATGCAGATGCAAACAGAGAATGGAACAGAACCTCCCAGCTCCTGAAACAGGTCTGGGCTTCAACTCAATGTATAGTAACCACCACTGGAGCAGACATGACTGCTGTGGTTCCAGTTCTTGGGGCTGGCCTCGTTGTCCCAAGGCAGCACGGGAAACCTTTAAGTCCCCTGTCTCCGGGGACCAGCTCAGGTAACTCTGGATTAAAGCAATCAGCTTGAAAGCTGCACTTGTGTTTGATGGAATCAATGCAGCTTCGGTCAGAGCGGAGCTGGTTTAAAGCAACCATTTGATAACTCCGCTTAGCTCAGAAATAGGTGCTCAGAAACAGGTGCCTCTCTTCTAGGGCACAGGTGGTACAGGCAGCTCTTTCGTCATCATGAGGCAAGCCACCTGAGGAGTAGAATCAAGGGAACTGTTTGGGTCAGACAATGCTAAAACCTACACTCTCTTTTGTCATGGGATGCTGTGAATGTGAGGTGTCACACCTTTGGCTGGTACGCGTGTTAAGCTCTCTCAGTCACCTCCTTACTCAACACGCAGTTAAGCTGAGGTTCCAAATAGAGGCCGGCTGTCTCACAACTCCTACTACACCTCCATCTTCCGTCAGCTCTCCTGGTAAGCCATGAAACCCCTCCTGCCACTCTGTCAGCTGAAGTGGGACTCAGTGTTTGTTGATTGCTTCCAGTTACTGGGTGAGAAGGGATCAGAGGGAGTGTTGGCAGAGAGACCAGATAAGCGAGGGCTTGGAGGGAAGGAGAGGAGGATGGCGCGAAGGAGGGGGGGTGGTGATGAGAAGACACGCCCCAGGGTTTATTCTATTTCCAGCCCATGAACATATTTGCAGCACAAAAGCTTCATTAGGCTCCAGGCTTTCTGTGGATAAATGTCTGCTTGCCACTGGGTCCAGAAACGATAAACATCCAGAACCCAGAAAGCTTTTTGAAGTTTATTATAGAAATAACAGAAATGACTCCACAAAGCCCAGCACCGGTGGAGGCTGGAAAGCGGCGTCTCAGCATGAGGGCCGTAATTCTGCCAAGATCCAAAGGACAGGGGTTTGTGAGGTGGCTCAGCGGGTGAAGGTGCTTGCTGCCAAGCCTGGTGACCTAAATGTGATCCCTGGGTCCCACATGGTACTCCAACAAGTTGTCCTCTGACCTCCACATGAACACCAGAGAACACATTTGCTACCAACAACCCAAATATATTAATTTGAAAGAACAAGCAAACCAGCGGATGGGGAGGTCGTCGGGGTAAAAGGAGTGCATGCTGCAGCTCTGACCTCTGGATCCACATGCACAGAAAGGCAGCGCTAGTTCCAGGGCTTGAGACAGCTCCGGGTTCAAGTCCGTACTTGAACAACCTCTGTTGTTGGCTTTGCAGGGTTTAGGAAAGGCTTTGTTCTTCGGAGAACCTTGTTCCCCTTATCTGTGTCATAAAAAGAATGCTGGTCCACTATACTCCATCTGTGGATCAAATGTTTCAAGAGTTTTACAGTGTTCCATTTTAGGGAGCTGGGGGCAAGGAGCTGGGGCCACAGCGCCACACTAGGTAAAGTGCTTGCCACGCAAGCATGAGAACCAGAGTTCAATCCTCAGGACCCATGTGAAAAAGCCGGGTATGATGACACATACGTGTAATCCCAGTGCTCAAGAAGCAGACAGGTAGATCCCTGGAGCCCATTGTCCAACCAGCCTAGCTTATTGGTGAGCCCACGCCACTGAGAGACCCTGTCAAAACCAAGATGAAGGGCACAATGACCTGAGGTTGATCTCTGACCTCTACATGCACCTGGGTGTACACAACACACACACACACACACACACACACACACACACACACACACACACACACACACACACACATACACTGTTTGATTTTAGGGAGTTCCAGGCTGCATCGTGGTATTATGTAACACCCAGAAAGTTCTGGTCTGCACCAGTCTTTCTTCAGGGAAACACAGATATTTACAGTCAGCAGGTAATTAAGACCATAAATCACCCACATCAGCTCGGCCTCACTGGCCTTCAATTGAATCAGACAAATCCTTTGGTTGCCATAGCTTCTTTGATGTTTGGGGTTGGAGGTGAGGCCCGTGGCTTATCTGGGATCTGAAACAGCACGTGCCTCAGGAGGCTGCAGGGAGCGTTGGATGGCACAGGCCGAGCACTTGGCACAAGCTGTCACTCAGAGTCTGTTCCTGTGATTGTGTCTCCTTCGCTTCTTCATGAAGCCCTAAAGGGATTCCCTCTCTGCTCCAAGGAAGGGCGTTCTCTTGTGACCTCCTTTGGGGCTGTCCCTGGGCCTTTTTGTTCCCTAATTTACTAAAGTATCCCCATCCACCTCAGGGTAGCGCAAGACTCACTGATGCCCAGAGTTTGGAAGTGTCTTCATCTGACGTTGCCAGCCTCCCTTTCCATACCTACTGTCTGGTTTGGTCTCCTCTTATATCCTAGGTTTACATGGAACTTATTATGTAGCCAAGTTTGACCTCTGACTTGTAACAATCCTCCTGCCTCAACCTCCCAAGGGCTGGGATGATAGCCTAAGCCAGCATGCCTGACTCCTACTGGTTGAACGAAGGACCACAGGAGCTTTCTCAGCTCTAGGCAGCTTTCTCCACAGGAAGCCAAGTCTAGGGCATAAGGGCTAAAGGCAGGGTCAGCCTGTATGAGGTCAAGGACAAGGTCCTCAGGACAGGGCTGGGTCAAGGGTGAGACAGCACAAGATCAAAGGCAGCCCTGGGTACCACCTTACCTCTCACCCTGGGTATGGACACATGCAAGAAGGGGCCGGGGCGCTGAGGGAGGCCAGTTTAGCGAGCCTGTATAAATTATCTACCACTGCCCAGCAATGTCCTACAAAGTTAATGGCTTCAAGCTGTATAAATTATCTACCACTGCCCAGCAATGTCCTCCAAAGTTAATGGCTTCAAGCGAAGACAGTGTGGTTACTGTCCCTGCAGGTGCTTCCTGGTGGAGACTGAGCCCAGGACAACCATGGCTCTCAATTCCCTCTCTCCTTAATCAATGCATTGGTCACTTTCCTTCTTATTGTGATGAAATACATGATGGACTCCACTTAGAGGAGAACTTAGAGTTCAGCCTGGCTCACAGTCTCGGGGTCCAGGCCATCGTGACCAGGGAAGCATGGCTGGAGGAGCTTGAGGCAGCTGGTCATGTGGCATCCACGGTGAGGAAGCAGAGCCAGGAGATGAGCGAGGTGCCCACCTCATACTTTCCTTCCTGTTTGGTCCAGGACCCCAGCCCGTGGAGTGGTGCCACTCACCTTAGTTAGCCCAGTCCAGAAACTCCCTCACAGACATGCCTACAGGGGTTTGTCTCCAGGAGATTCCAGTTCCTGTCAAGTTGACGATATCAACCATCTTGTTCAATTATGGGAGGATGGGTGGCATGCAGGAGCCACTGGACCACAGCAATTCTGAAACCCCTCAGAGATCATGTCTTAAACTTTCCTGATCATAAGTCAGCCCTACCATTACACAGGGGCAAGACCACATGTGTCTTCCATGCAGCCTGGAACGTTCCTTTGCTGGATCACACATTTGTTGGGAAACATCTCTATTTTCCAGGTTATCTCAAGTGACAGCATTGCTGACCTTTACGACTGTGTGCTCTTCCAGTTTCCAATCGTGTGGCCTCTCTTTCTTCTAAGATTTTACTGCATCTTCGTCCAGGCCGCTGGGCTTCCAAGACTCTCCAAGTCCCCGTCAGCTCTCACTCAACCGTTTGCTCCAGTTCCTGCCATGTCCAGTTCCAAAGTCACACCCACATTAATGGCAGCATCCTTCCACTACCTAAAGCCTCTCTGGTTACAGTCTGATATAGCCCTTGTTCCAAACACAGTGACAGGGACCCACATTAGTCACACACCCCACTTACAGTCCTCAAGGATGTCTAGCTCTGGTGCACAGGTCTCGTGAGGTCGCAGACATGGGTCAGTCTGAGTTGCGGTCCCCTGAAAGCACCACTGGTCTGAAAGGCCCTTTTCTAAAGTGGCTCAGTCACATGGCTGTGACTTGGAGCTGGGCATGGAGTTGAGCCTGCGACTGCGGGAGCCTCTGAATAGGGTGACCGTCCTGTGACAAACGTCCAGTGAGACAGACAGTCACTGTCTGAATCAAATGCATGGGACCTTGCAGCTGGGAGAAGGACAATGGGAGAGGGGTGATTTTGCTCATAGAGGCATCCATGAAGAAAGAGCTGGCGAGGTCGGGGCAGGCACTGAAGACTTCCCTAGGACAATGACACCTAGGTTAGCTCAGGGGGCTGACCCTTCTAACCAATTGTGAGGGAAAGGCACCACAGGAAAGGGAACAGCACGTGCTAAGGCTCTGGGGCCAGAAATAGCACAAGTCATTCTGGAACTTACATGAAAGCTGGGGATGGACTGAGGAGGAGGAGGAGGAGGAGGAGCCGAGGGATGGGGCTGGAGAGGGAGAAGGGGGGAGAGCCAGGCACTTAGGAAGAAAAGGACAGACTAGAAAATGCTGTGGGCAGTGAGGGAGCTTTCTCAGGCTAACGTTTGCTCTTCACCCTTTACACTCTGCAGAGGACCGGACCAGCATCCTGGGACTCTGGTCACATTGCAATTCTGAGACTGAGGTAAGACTTGTCACTACAGAGCCACACTGTGCCCTTTCCCCTTCCTGTGTGCATGGGTCACTGGTGTCATAGGTGCAAAAGTAACCCCCCAGAGATGCACACTGCTCCCGCAGCAAAGAGTCCCTCTCACCTCTGCTCAGGTCTTCCTCTTTCCCACATCACACAGGCACCCTGCTCCACTGCTCCTAGGAGCTAGACACTCATGGAGTGATACAAGATAAGACCAGCTAGAGCAGGCTGGACTCCTCCACCCCAGGTTTCCAGAGCTTTCTAGAGCCATGGGATATGTATGTACAGGGCCAATGTGTGCAAGATAAAAATGTCCAATTCTGCTGCCTGCAGGTCATCTCAGCCGCTGTTTCCTGAGCTTCTCTGTGAGCCTTCTGAGCAGAGAGAGGCGACTGTAAATGGAAGGGAAGGAGAGGCCATGCTTTTCTAGCTGCATCTTACTGGGTCTGGGAACATTAAGAAGCAGAAAGAGGATGCACTTCAACTTCCATCCTTAAAAAACAGAACACCAGGCGGGCTGGAGATATAGCTCAGTTGGTGGAGTGCTTGCCTAGTATGCATGAAGCTGAGTTTGATCCCCAGCACTGGATAAACTGGTGTGGTGGTGCACAGCCGTAATCCCAGCACTTAGGAAATAGATGCCGGAGGATCAGAAGCTCGAGGGTAGCCTTGTCTACAAAGAAAGTTTAGGCCAGCCTAGGCTACATACACAAGAGACAGCACTGAGCTCTGGCTGCCGTCTGGCAGCCTGACAGGAGACGGAAGTCCCTCCCAACTCTCCTGCTTTCACTGTCCCTCTCTCTTCCTAGTAAAGTTGAGCCTCTTTGCTCAGTCTGTCTGCTGACCGGCCATCTACCTGCCACTCTCCTGCCAACACCCCCAACATCCCAACTTCCTTTGCAAGTGCAGGCCCTCTAGACAAGTGGTTCTCAACCTGTGGGTCAGGACCCTTGTGGGGGGGTAGACGGACCCTTTCACAGGGGCCACCTAAGACCATTAGAAAACACAGGTATTTTTACATTATGATTCATAACAGAAGCAAAATTACAGTTATGAAGTAGCAACAAAAATAATTTTATGGTTGGAGGTCACCACAACATGAGGATCTTTATTAAAGATCACAGCATTTGAAGGTTGAGAACCTCTGGGGTAGACACATCTGGCCAGCTGATGTGACACTCAGCTCCCTCCTCCCTCACTAATTCAGCCTTGTGGTGGGTCCTGGCATGAACTACTTGCAGACTGCTCTCCCCAGCTGCCTTCCTGATGCGATGCTGCATGGAACTGTCATATTGCAGTGACTAGTGGGATCCAACAACTAATGTGGGGCTTGTAATCCTCCATTCTGAGGGCAGCACCACGATGACACAGGAACAGGATGCAGAGAGTCAAGTGCAGGACAGGACAAGGCAGACTTGCAAGCCCTCCAGAGAGAGAGCGTGTTCCAATACACCGCACTCCTCATTGACTGGGCATCAATGGGCCTGTACTCACATGACCCTGATGGTGAGCACATCTGTAAATGCTGGGTCTGGGTACTTTGCCTCACCCTAGTCCAAGCCAACTTGGGTAAAGCCAGAGCTGTAAGGACAGCCCCCTGACCCTTAACATAGGGTCACCGTGCCGACTAACTGGAATTCTTCTACCTGCTTTGTGGCGTGCTCTGGCTATGACTCTGCTGTTCAAAGTCCAGTGTGTCAGCTCAGTGTTTCCAACTGTCCCATCTTCTAGAAGGTCCTGAATCAATCATCAGGAAACAGGAAAAAGGTAGCCATTTTCAAAAGAGAGAGATTTAATGCAGTGATTCAAAAAAATGTAAATAAGGGCTGGAGAGATCACAGTCAGTAAAATGCTTGCCATGTGTTGTGGGCATTGGTTCCATCAATAGCTTTGGGGTGCAAGCCTTAGGGTATGGCTTCTTGTCTGCCTACATGACAGCTTAAAAGAGGAGAGAGAGGGAGCACTTTCTCTTGGGTGGTGGAGACTGAGTCAGGCAATGTGGAGTGGCGTGTGTTGATCCCCATCTTTCCTGGGCAAAGCAGAAGGACTCTGCAAATGGATCTACCTTGTCCTGTATCCGTGAGTCTGTTTTCCCATCGCACCCGTTAATAAACTGATATATATTCATATATACACCTTTTTGGCTCTCATTTCAGCCATGTAAGCATGAGGTCCTAAGTTCAATCCCCAACACAACAGACTCCCAGCACTGGGGAGGTGGAGATGGCTCAGCCGGGAAAGTACTGCATGAGCCTGAGGATCTGAGTTCAACCCCAGAACCCCTGCAAAAGTCAAAGAGAACCAACTCCATGAGAGAGTCCTCTGACCTCCATACATGCACATGACAAGTACATGTGCACGCCCAAATGCACATGTGTACATACACATCACACATACACACACACACACACACACACACACACACACACACACCTGCATGCACACACAACAATAATGAATAACCTAAAAAAAAAAAAAAGATTGAGAATGACTGAGGAAGACACCCAACATTCATTCAACTCTAGCCATCACATGTATTCACACTCACACACACACACACACACACACACACACACACACACACACACACACACAAGCAAACAAACAAAAAAGAAAGACTAGTGCTTCATGGTTGTTTCCTGGATTTCCAAGAGCATCTTTTGAAGATTCCACAACATGGGAGCTGACCCACCAGGGGGCTGTCACCTCTGAGCTAGCTAAGAAGGTAGAGAATCAGGACAACCACTTTGTCCCTTAGCCAAGGCCAGTGATCACAGATGTATCACTATTGCTTTTCTTGGCTCCAGGAAGAATGGGGTCTGGATGCTGACACACTGGGGAATATGGGGGAATATGTGTTTGTCCACAGAAAGCAGCAAAAAGGCAATACTAAGATGATCTCACTGTAGAACCCAGACTCTGCTCAGGCCACAGCAGCCTCAGCAGCCTCCTCAGCAGCCTCCTCTCCCCTACTGAGACATTCTCTGTGAGTCCCTAGCTGACAGGCTTCTTGGTGGCAGGACTCTCACCTGGGAGGTAAGTTTACACCAAAGCCACCCATCCCCCTACCCTGCACCCTGACTGGGAATGAAAGAGCCAGGCTGCAGATTCTTGCTGTGAAACCTCCCCCGTCCTCAGAAAGTACAAGAACAGATTCCTGCTTCTGCTATGTGGGCTCTGGTTTCTCTCTTCAGAGACCCCATCATGCTATCTGTCTCTGGCGCTGAGGCCTAAACTCTTCACAGAGCTCCCACTATGTTGTTGTCTGTCTGTCTGTCTGTCCATGGAATCAACTCTTCTAATAAACTCCGTAGGACATCCCCAATCCAAAACCTAACACTTACCTCCGATCTATTTCCACACCTCAGAGATCTAGCTGCAAGGGAGTCTAGAAAATAAACGTCAGCCTCCCAAGTCCTGGAATTAAAGACACATGTCATCATTGCTGCCTTAAACATTTTCTTGTTTGTCTATTTATACTCAGGGAACCTGGGGCCTTTTACTTGCTGAGCAAACACACTATCATCTAGATATACCCCAACCTCCTTCCTTTGACTTTTTATTTTGAGACAGGAGGGTCTGGCTAAGTTGCCCAGGTTGGCCTTGAACTAGCTCCAAAGCCCAAATGGGCCTTGAATTTTCAGTCCTCCTGCCTCAGCCTCCCAAGATTATAGACCTATGCCACCAGAGCTGGCAAAAACCTCATTTTTATTTTTGTCCAGGAATGCATGTCAGAAGGAGATGGAAATGGAAGGTAAGGGCTATCATGGTACTGACTCAAGTCTAAGGCTTAAAGTGCCCTGAAGGTCAGTGAAGAAAGGGATCAAACTAGGGTTGTCAGTCTCGGTGGCAAGCACCTGTACTTGCTGGACCATGGCACCAGCCCTCGTCATCTTGCTGGCTAAGCCCTCATTTTGCTCGCTGTGGTGAGCTTTTTTTTCTGACCCCTTCAACTGAGAAGCAAAAACTTAAAATGTCCTGTCTTCCCAGCAGACCAGCTGTTGTTATTCCAGTTCTAGCTGGCTTGTTTGCTCTTACAGTCTCACTCAACCCAGTGATGTCTCAATGACAGCTCCTCATCTCTGTGAGACTGTAGTGGTGACTATCTGGACAGTATAAGTCCTCTCCCCCCACCCCATTACTAATGTATGTACCCGATTCAATTCGTGTGTGTGTGTGTGTGTGTGTGTGTGTGTGTGTGTGTGTGTAACAGGAGGTGGGGGGGACATATAGCTTCAAAATCCTACATCTCTATCTGCATAGAAGCAAGCTACACCTAAAAATTCTCTAAACATTCTCTAGGAGGCAATGTTTAAAACATTGCATTAAGATCCTTATCTTGGGCCTGAGGAGATGGCTCAGTTGGTAAAGTGGTCACCAAGCAAGCATGAGGACCTGAGTTCAATTCCCAGCACCCACTTTTTATTAAAAAGGCTGGGCATGCTCTTCTAATACCAGAACTGGGGAGGCAAAGACAGAAGAATCCCTGGACAGCTAGAGTACCCTAAATGGGGAGCCCTAGGTCCCAGTGAGAGACCTTATCTCAAACACCAGTGGATATTATCTAAAGAACAACACTGGAGGCTGACCTCTGGCCTCCACAACCCACCCATGTGCATGTGTACCCGCACACACAAAAGCATGCATATACACATAGACACAGAATAAAAAAACAAAATAAAAACAGCGAAGTCTGATCTTCATAGGACTATAAAACACCTTGCCCTTCTATTCTCCTTCTCCCTTCCCACCCCATCTCCACAGCTTCACTTTTCCACAGTGGAGCACCCACAGGTACCACACAGCACACTGGTGTGAATCAGCAGTTCTCATAAGAAAGGAGTGGGACGGCTGGATCTGGCTCTATGCTGAAACGTGCATCTTCCCCTGGAGCCAGCACATCAATCACCAAGACTGTCGAGCCTGTGCTCACAGGCCATGAGGGCTGATGGTCTTCCACCAGCCTGGGCTCCTGTAGTTTCTTCCAGGTGAGAAAGCCGTGATGGGGCTGTTAAAAGAATCTAGCAGGCATGTAGATGGCCGTGTTTGAAGAAAGTGCTGGTTTCTGGTTTCAGGTGTTATATTATTCAGGGTTCTCTAGAGGAATAGAACTGATGGAATGATATATATTATATATATAATATATATATATGTGTGCACGTAGACACATATTGTGTATACAGAAATATATACATGCTGATTTTATATGCATATATAAATGTGTATACAGAAATGTATACATGCATGTATATATTTCTGTATGCATACAGACACATATTGTGAATACAGAAATCAGAAATGTATATATGCAGATTATATATAAAGGTGTATAACAGAAATGTATGTGTGTGTTCTATTTATTAGAACGACTTAGGGGCTATGGTTCAGTATAGCAGGAATCTTAAAAGTTCTTATTAATAAAATCAAACCCGAGGCCAGTTATTGGGGTGAATGCTGGAAGATCAGAGAAGCAGATCAAGCCACAGCTACCTCACCTCGCCAGTTCCTCGGCTGATCCCGTTTCCTCAGACTGGAAGCTTCTGAGTTCTCATCCAAATGGCTCTCAGCTGAAACTGCTGCTCGAAAGCCTGAAGCTTAACCAGCTAAAAGCTTAACCAGCCAAATGCTTCTAGTTTTTGGTCTTCACGCCTTATATATCTTTCTGGTTTTGCCATCACTCCCTGGGATTAAAGGCTCACTCCTTGGGATTAAAGGTGTGTGTCACCGTGCCTGGCTGTTTCCAACGTGGCCTTGAACTCACAGAGATCCAGAGGGATTTCTACCTCTGGAATGCTAGGATTAAAGGTGTGAGTGCCACCATTTTCTAGCCTTTGTATCTAGTGGCTGTTCTGTCTCTGACCCCAGATAAGTTTATTAGGGTGCACAATATTTTGGGGAACACAATACCACCACAGTTCAGCTTGTCCAACAATGACTGGCTACCAATAGAAGGTTCCAAGAATTCGGTAGTTGTTCAGACCGTGAGGCTGAGTGTCTGAACTGGTCTTCAGTATGCTCCAGAATCCTGAAGAAGTAGACCCTAGTGCCAGCGAAGGAATGGCCTCGCTAGTGAGAACAAGAGCAAGCAGGCCAAGAGAGAGAACTTCCTTCATCCATGTCTTGTATGTAGTCTTCCAGCAGGTATGGTCCAGACTAAAGGTGGAGCTGATGAATCGTCCCACCTCAAAGATCCAGATTAGAAGTGGGTCTTCCCACTTGGAATGATTTAACTAAGAATTGCTGGCAGGTGTACCCAGCCACCTGGGTTTTAGTTCATTCCAGATGTAGTCAAGTTGACAACCCGGGATATCCATCACAGGACCCAGGCAGGATCTCTCACCTTCAGCACTGTTGTCTGTTGTCTCATTTAATTATTTTTTAACGTGATTATTTTGAGGTAAGGTCTCATTTAGCCTAGGCTGACCACATAACAGAAGATGACTCTAAATTCGTTATCCTCCTGCCTCTGTTTCCCAAGTGCTGGGATTACAAGTGCACACCACAATACCTGGCTTCAACCTCAGCACTACCGACATTTAAGCCAGATAACATAGGCTGTCCTGGGCTTTGGAAGGTAAGAGGTGTGCCAGGCCCCTCCCCACAGACCCCAGGAGCACCCCAGACCTCAGCTAGGACCAACAGAAATGTTTCCAGACCCTGGCAAGTGTCCCCTAGAAATGAAACCGCCCCCACTTGAGAACCAGTGTTCTGTGTGCAGGCAGACACATATTGTGTATACAGAGATGTATACATGCAGACAAACAATTAAATATTTATATGTCCTTATTTGAAGCTGGCATCTGCTATAAACTTTTCATTCAATCAGCATATGTACAAAACAGAATTGTGACATATTTTCTTCTTTTTCTCTTAAAAATTAATGTCATCTGTGATAATAGTGACATTTGTGGTAACCAAAAAAAAAAATGGAGCCTTTTTTTTTCTGTAAAGTTGTATTTATCTTAACCAGCAAGAAGGGAATTTGAACCTCCCTTTGTTTCCCATGTTTCTTTCCATTCTGGCTCCTGACTTCTTAGTCTCTGAAGATGTAGTGGACAGAAGAGATGTCCAGGGTCCTTTATACTGCTCCTCTTTAGCCACAACCACCCAGAGACCCCTATGTGAACCGATTAAAAGGGAAAGAAGCTGATGCCTAGTTACATAAACTCCCTTCTAACCATACCCAACTACAGTGTATCAGTCAGTCTCGGCTCGGCTGGGATTCAATAACAAATAATTCTGCCCTAGGGGCAATGGATTCAGGCACCCCCAGCTTGGTAACTACCAGTCATGTTCACTGCTGCTGCTGCTGCTGCTCTCTCTCTCTCTCTGGAACCCAGGAGGACTGAGCAGCCACTGTGGGAGCTAAGTAACATCCATGCTGACACTGAAGGTGTCTGCCCCAAAGCGGGTCACTTCCACTCACAAGCCACTGGACAGACTAAGTCACACCCCCAAGTCTGGAGTCAATAGGCGGGGAAGGAGATGCTTCATCCTGCAGGAGGGTGGGGAGTTGATGGACAGCTGCAGAGCCCAGCACATATGCCAATGTTCTCCACGGAGGAGCAGCTGCCATCCTGTGCCATCTCTACCCCACTTCGTGCCAAGCCCTTGTCTTCTTCTGCTGCTAGGCATTTCCAAAATCTCTCTTCTTCCTCCTCCAGGCAGAAGTAATCATCAGACTGTTTACTACTCACCACGTCCCCAGCCCTTTTCCTTTTTAAAAGATAAGCAGGAAACACTTTTCAAGCTGGCAAGATGGCTCAGTGGGTAAAGGCGCTTGCTGCCAGGTCTGATGTCCTGAGTTCAATACCTAGGGCCCACACAGTAGGAGAGAATCAATGTCCACATGTTGTCCTCTGACTTCCACGTTTGTGCCATGGTATGCATGTGTGTGTGTGTGCTCAGGCATGCCTGTGCACACACATACACGCCTGCACTTACAGAGAAAGGAATAAAATAATGCAATTTTTAAATTGAAGAAACAGTTTTCAAATATTTTTAAACCCAAGCCACCACTGCCCCATTTTTGAATATGGCATTCTCTATCACCCAAGCTGGTCTTGAACCTCTACACAGCCAAAAATGATGCCGACCTTTTGGTTAGTCTTCATGCCTCCACTTTTCAAGTGCAGGGATTACAGATGCACGGAGCCATGCTTGATTTATGGAGACTGAGACCAGGGCTTTGTGTGTGCTAGGTGGACACACTATCAACTGAACTACGGTCTCGGCAAGAGGATCAGAAGTTCAAGGTCATCCTTGGTCACATTGCAATTTTGAAGACACCTGGACTACCTAAAAGATGGAAAAGGAAAAAGAGGAAGAAAGGCGTGGGGAGGGGGTGGTGGGGGACAAATATATGAAAATTTAAAAAAAAGCATTAAGATCATCATGTCAAGAAGGAATCTGTCAACACCTCTCATTTCAAGGAAGATTTAGGGCACTCAAGACAGAGACAAGCTCTGGGATGTTGGGATTTGATTGGTAAAATTCCAGTACATCCCAAGCATTGTTGGAAACGAAGCTCGGAAGGAACTGTGTGTGTAGAAGAGGATTAGCTGCAGAGTCAAACCACCTCACTGTAGAGATTAGATGCAGATACCTAAGTGTGGGGAAGGTGCCAGCAGAGGATGACCATCGGTGCGTGTGGTGGGGATAAGGAGCCATAGTCCCCATGCCTCTTGTGGCTCAAAGGAAGCCACAGAACCAAACACTTCTGCCACATTTTAAAAATGAGAACGGAAGATTTGCAAAGACAGCGAGCCTTGAAGGAGGACCACAATCCAGTGGGGGGGGGGGGCAGACATTGGACCCAGGGATCACGCCTTAGTTAGGGCTCCTAGTGCTGTGATGAATACCATGATCCAAAGCAACTTGGGGAGGAAAGGGTTTCTTTGGCTTACATATCCTGAACCACAGTCCACTGAGGACTAAGCCAAGACAAAATCTCAAACTAGGAAGAACCTGAAGGCAGAAGCTGATGCAGAGACCATGGAGGTGATCTGCTTACTGGCTTGCTCCTCAGAGCTTGCTCAGTCACCTTTTTTTTTTTTTTTTTAATAGAACCCAGGACCATCATCCCAGAAGTGGCCCCTACAATGACTGGGCACTTCCCAACCAATCACTAATTAATAAAGAGTCGTACAGGCTTGCCTGCCTACAGCCTAATCTACGTAGGCGTTTTTTGTTTTTTGTTTTTTTTTTCAATTGAGGTTCCCTTCTCAGATGACTTTAACTTATGTCAAGTTGACATACAGGACAGAACCCCCTCCCCAGCCTGGTGCAGAGACATCAGATGGGCTTCCCCAGCCTGTGGAGAGAAGTGAAGGCTCACCTGAGAGGCAGAGCTTCTCCAGGAGTCACAACAGCCAGCAAAGCTGTCATATGCGCTCAGATGAGGACATTGTCATATCCCAGCTGATGTCAGCAAGGATAGGGAGCAACATCCAATGATAGGATTAGGTGACCAGTCTCAGAAGACACCCATGGGAGCAGATGCTGATGAGGAAGTCTCAGTGGAACAAGGTGACAATGATGGATGACCATGGACCTGGAGAACACATGTCCAGCAAAAGACCCAGAGACTCATTCTGATTAGATCAGCCCATGTCACAGGTCCAAAGCCACAGATGCAGTTGGCGAGGCTGGAGAGTACATGTTCTTACATCAGAGGTTCAGGCACAGGATCCACGATCCACACCAGGAGCTAAGGCCTGAGGATGCATTGCGCTTTGTGAAGTGCATCAGGAAAACACAGAGCTGTAAATAACTGTGGGACCATTGCTGTTGGAGGAGTGGATCCTCAGTAACAGCTACAGAAGACAGTACCTGAGGAGTCTCCCAGGGAGCCAAGTATGGTGGCTGCTTAGCAAGCATCCACACCCAGTCTTCCTCTGGATCAGCGTATCCTCTGGGAGGGGAGCAGGGACTTGATCCACGTTCTGTTGTAACACGGAGGGATAACGAGGAAGAAGGCTGCTGAGAAGGCTCAGTCAGTATGGTGCCTGCCACCCTGCAAGGATGAGGACCCAAGTTCCATCCCATGTCAAAAGGCCAGATGCGGTGCCATGTTCTCGTCCGGCCAGCACTGGAGTAGTGGCCTGCATCCTGGAGAATGACATACAGGACTGACTTTTGGCCTGCACATACATGTGCACACAGATGAGGGTAAGAAGCCGTGACAGGCTGCTGTGGAATGCCACTGAATAGGAGGCCTAGCGGAGCAAGAAAACCCTTTCTCCTGAGTCATGGTACAGTATTTATCATCTGGTTATGCTTACTCATCCTACCCTGACCCAGGATCCTAAGTGAGCCAACCTGTATGCACAGGCACATTCTTTTTCTGGGGGCGGGGTTAGTTTTTATTCTTTAATTTTTAACATAATTTTTTTATTGATTCTTTGGGAATTTCACATCATGCACCCCACTCCCACCCGTTTCCCAGCCCTTCTGTATCCACCCTTCATCATTGTAGCATGCCCCCCCCCAAGGAAAACTTAAAAAGAAATAATAAAAATAAAATAAAAAATATCAAAAATACAAATAAGGATATTAATTTAATCAAACAAACAAAAAATCAAAAAAAGAAAAACAAATACAAACAAACAAGCAACAACAACAACAAAAAAAAAACACGTCAGTCCTCCGTCTTTCCCGCCTCTCTATCACGTCTTCATTCGTCTTAGTGGTACTGAGAGCTGCTGTGCATCGTGCAGTAGACCCTTTTGTCGAAACAGCTGCACGTGCAAATGTTCATTGTGTAATGAGTTGTTGGTCTGGTTCAAGGCCTTGGGCTTCTGGTACACCGTCAACGCTGGACCCTCACGGAAACTCCTCTTGGGTATCCTGCGATTGCCCCGAGTCATGGAGATTCTGGGGCCATGGGTCCACAGAATCAGTGCCTTCACATACCCCAGCAGGTCATAGATGGGGTAGATGTTGGGGAGTGCCAACTCAAAGTCCAGGATGTGTGTGTGCTTGCATGGTAGCTGGGCTGGTCAGTCCAGGTCACCAGGACTACTCCCCTCAAGTGAGGGGTGGAGCCAGCTCTCCCATGCCTATGGTGAGGAGTGAGACCAGCTTTCCCAAGTGTAGGGCTCAGCTCTCTGGTGAGGGGGGCACTCTCCCCAGGCTAGTGAGGGCCGGCTCAGCACTGCTCTCATACTTCAACCCATGGTTCAATACATGGTTCCCATGAGCTCCTGTGGTAATATGAGAAATGGACATCAAAAAGACCCCAGCTGTGCAGCCCAGACATGGCCAGCAGCAGCAGCTAGGACAGCAACACAGACCCCACCTTCAGTAGGACCAGGGACCCAGACATGGTCCTCAGCAGCAGTTGGAGCCAGGATTTCACCATAGGCCCAGGTGGCAGCACAGACTACTCATATCAACATCACCCCAGCTACAGGGTGGCCTTTAGACACGAACATGGCCACAGGTGGTGATCCAGGTCCCAGGCATCCGCAGGGCCTTCACTGGTGACAGGCACCATGGATATCAACACCGACCCTGGCTACCGAAGGTCCACAGACCAGACATGGCCCTAGGCTGCAGCTCAGGCCCAGAAGTCACCGTGACACTTTATAAGTGGCTGTGCAAGACGCTCAGATCTGTCTGGCCCCAGCAGCAGCATGACCCTCAGACACCAACACGACCTCAGATGTCGGCCCAGAACCCAGGCATCCATGTGGCCTTTTTGGTTAGAGGAGCTATAGACATTAACACAGCCCCTGGCTGTGGGAGGGCCACAGACCCAGACATGGTCCTGGACTGCAGCTCAGGCCTGGGCACATTCTTGAAGTAGATGTGAAGTCATGTGTCTCTAATACAGCACCTAAGCCCAGAGCTCATACCTAGGGTCTGAAGCAAAGTCTCCTTAGAATGACCTAGTCCATCCATCCTTTTGCTGCCTAAAGGGAAGCCATGGGCCTTAACTGCTACCCGTGGCTGAAACATGGATGTATAGGCCTATTAGAAAGTCTTAATCCAAGTCTCCCATGCATGAGGCCTGCTTGCCTTTTCTGTTATCTCCTGAGTTTGTAGACAGACCTCCCCATGTACTCAGAGTCCAGGTGGGAATTTCTGGCATGCAGTGTTGTTGCTAAAAGGGAGCTTCCAATATCCCCACATCCTAAAGGGAAGTTTCTGTTTTCCCAGAAGCCTAAAGGAGCCATTTGGATTCATTCAGCCTTCCACCTAGGGCTGTCCCATATGAGCCTCAGCTTGATGACTTTGACCACCTCCTTTGGGATATTTAATGTTTAAAAATAGATTGGGGGAGGGGTGCTGTGGAGATACCTTAGCCAGTAAAATACTTGCCTTGTAAACAGGAAAAACAGGGTTTCATCCCCAGGCCCATGTTTTAAGGGGCAGTGTGGTAGATAGAGAGATGACTCACTGTTTAAGAGCATTTACTGCTCTTGCAGAGGGCCTGTATTCAGTTCCCAGCACCCATACCAGGCAGCTCACAACTACTTATAACTCCGGCTCCAGGGGACCTGATTCCTTCTTCTTGCCTCTGAGGAAAACTTCATTTGTGTGCATAGATCCTCACAACAGACATGTACACACAGTTAAAAATAAATTTTAAAAACACACAAGCCAGACTTGACAGCCCAAGCTTGTAACACCAGTGCAGGGGAGGTGGGGGGCAACGGAACTTCAGGTGCCCCCTGTAGAGGCACCCTAGCCCACTTAGCAAAAGCCAGATCCACAGCAGACCCTGTTTCAAAAAACTAAGTGGGCCACAATTAAAGGAACAAGAACCAAGGCTGGCCTCTGACCTCCACTCACATGCACAAACTCCCACACACAGGTGCACCTACATACAAACATGTACTGGCGCGCGAGAGCACACACACACACACACACACACACACACACACACACAGATATCAATTGCTATTTTTGGATAAGTGGTGAAATATTAGTTCTGCCCTCTCTCCCTCTTTTCAGCTGAGTCTCTAACATGGTACCAGTAGAGTCTGGTAGGTAAGGGCCATGCTGCATCATGGTGAAACACATGAAAGAAAACAAAAGAGCTTTCATCTCCTCGTCGTTGAGCCCAAGGCTCTGATGGCGAGGTCACCTCCTCCTTCCCTAGCCTGGGACCCATCTGAGCCCAGGGGTGATGCATGGATGTGACTGGGAGTCAAGACAGGAGGAGGCAGGCCCACTTGACCATTTGTGCTAACACCCAAAAGTTAAAACGAAAACAAAGCCAAACAAGGCACTGAGCCCCTCCTCACTTCTTGTTGACGGCATGTGACATAAAATAGTGCTGACCCAGCTGAAATGCTCAGACTCCAAAGGCGACATCAGAGCTCTGTGTGCGCCATATTTTTGACTTGCAAATGCCTTCCAAGAATAGCTGGAGCGTCCTTATTAAGCCCGGCTTGTGATGCAGCCTTCCTTAGAACCGTCTGCTCCCACACTGTATAATTCATGGACTTGCCTTAGGAAGTTGGGGAGGGATCGAAGCTGTGACCAGCCCGTGAACCCAAGCTGACACTTCAATTATTTCAAAAGGAACAGAGGAATCTGAAATTGGACCGGCCGGCTCCCTGGCCTCATCCTAGGGAACACCAGGCAGCTTTCCCTTAGCCTGGCTCCAGATCTAACCTTTCGCGTTCACAATGAGGGGGTGGCAGAGCCTCGGATCTTGTAAAGGGAAATTGTCATCTTAGTCACAGGGTTATGCTTGGCTATGACCCGGCATCTCTGGTGTCAGTGGGGCAACCCAGAAAATGAGCCTGCTGGCCCCTGGTGTTTAGAGGTGAGTTTCATTTACATTAGCAGGAAAGGGTGAGCCATTCCCCCCACCCCATCCCCGTGCATGATAAAGATCACCATGGTTACCACACAGGAGCTCTTCCAGCCTGAAGAGCTCTATCCCAGACACACTGTGCATGTATCACCTCATTTAAGTCACAGCAAGTAGGAATTATTGTCCCATTTTACAGAAGACTTTAGCTGGTTCTAAAGCCTAAAGCCACAGGCAGTAGAAGAAGGCCCTGGCCTCACCGCAGAGCTGCAGTCAAGCTGAGGCCTCTGCACAAGCGGAAACGCCAGTTACAGTTTTGAACTTTTCATTTCCGAATGTCTGTGTTGGTACACGACCTTCAAATGCAGACAGTGATCAAGGCTCTGGGATCTAATTTATTTTTCTTCATAGTCAGTAGAAATTGAAATGTTTAGAAATGGCTGCTCTGAATTCTTGTACTGACCCCTGGTCCCCTGACCAGGAGCTTCCCCAAAGACATTGCCGATAGCCATCTGTCCTGGGGACCTCTCTGCTATCACTGTTGAGACCCATAAGCTCCATCCAGGCTGAGGCAAACCTGACCCATCGCCAGCTCTCTAAAGAGACACCCCTGCCACTCCCTGTCAGGCTATTGAGACAATGCATTCCAAGAAACTGGAATTTCCCCAGGAATGCCACCCTAGAAGAAGAAGAATGCTGAAGTGGTGCCAGCCACAGGGGGACATGTCTCCCAGGAAGAGATTCCGTTTTTGACAGCTTATCAAACCTCCTTGCAGCAGAGACTGGAGCCCAGACCAAAGATGGGTCAGTGATGGGCAGGACGATACTTAACAGGGACTGCTGGACTATGCATAGTCCTTTACCTCTGTTTTAAGCCCATGTCAGGACCCCAGCATGGACTTGCGGAGGGTCACTGGGCCTCTTGTTCCTCTTTCCAATGTAGCCGCACTGAATTGGTCTCCTTTTCCTAATTTTCACTGTGATTGTCTGTTTAATTGATCTGTTGAGGCGAGTGTCTAAGCTAGCTTTTCAGGGCTGCTAGGGCCCAGGTTCTGACCCTAACAACTCTGCAAACGCTAGCGACCGCCCTGCTGGCAGAGTGCTAAGTGCACCTAGCACTCCAAGACTGCTTCAGCTTGCAGTGAGACCTCCAGCTGCCACAGCATTCCCCTGAGCCTCTGCCCCTTTGTAGGCTCCCTAACGGAGTCAGCTGTAAATCTTCAGTAGCTGAGGGCAGAGGCTGCATGATTCCGGGGTGAACTTGCCTTTCTTACTTGTGCTCTTAGATGTGGGCTGTGGCTGCAGACCAGGAACCACTCCTGCTGCTGCCCCGCACAAACCCCGTCCTTTGAGCCGTAGTGTGTCCCTCTCTGTACCTGTGCATGGCACATGGTGGTGCGTGGTGGTGGTGGTGGGGGTCCTTTGGTGAGCTACATACTACACGTCATGATCCCCTTTGGGAAAGTCGGAAGAACTTTCTAGATGAGCCCCATAGTTCCCTGCCTGTCAGCATGGATCCAGAAGATCTTTGGGACACACCAGCTGAACTGGGCACTGCAGTTTAGGTAGAGATTAAACTTCCAAGGCCTCAGCTCTAGAGTCCCCACGATTGTAGGGGATACAGAGAGGCTATGGAGACGGCTTAGTCAGTGCAGCAACTTGCCACACAAGCAGGAGGACCCAAGTTCAATGCCAAGAACCCGTGGTCTGTGTCTGATGAACAGCACTCAAGGTTGTCCTTTGGCCTACATGCGTGTGCACACATGTGTGCATTTACACACAGAGATAAGACACGGGGAAGCAAGAAACAATGTAATCAGTAAATTCCCACTAGAGGTATGGGCCTGAAAGGGCACCTTCCCTGGAGCACAGAAACTCCCTGGAACGGAGAAAGAGTCCCTTGAGTAAGGAAGAGGGATGAGCATTCCGAGCAGAGGGAACAGCCAAGGCAAAGGTTCAGTGGAAGGCAGATTTGGTTTCATCAATGGAGAAGAAAATCCACAGGTTTGGTAGAGAGGGAACCAAGGCTGCAAGGTATCAGGGAAGCTAGGACAGGGCGAGGGAGCTGGCTGATGGCGCAAGCTGTGTTTACCATTGCTGGAAGGCACCCCAATGTCCCTTTCTCACCGTCCCTCCTCACTTCAAATAAAAATGAAGTGTGAACACACAAAACTGCTGGATGGGGAGATGGCTCAACAGATGGTCAGCTACCTTGCTGCATGAGCCTGAGGGCTTGAGTTCAAATCCTTGGAACCCACAGAAAAAGCTGGGCATGGTCACAGGCACTCGTAACCCCGGGGACAGTGAGTGGCAAGCAGAGACAGAAGGACCACTGGGGCTTATTGGCCACAAGCCTGCCTCCAGGTTCAGTGAGAGGCGCTGTCTCAAGTGAGTAAGGCAGGAGGTACTAAAGCAGGGCACCCTACATCTCCCTGTGTCCTCTGTACACGCCGAGGCATGTATGTATGTACACCTGTTACACATACAAACATCCACGCAAACCTGCATCCACAACTGTGCTGCCTCAGACAGCTCCCCTTTGAGAGGTCTGCTTGACTTGAGCACTCAGGGCAGCCTTGGGGCTTAAGCCCACAGACTGAGGGAAACCGCTGGAAGCTATTACTATACGGTCAAACCCACCATGTGACTATCGCTTCCCAGGCTGGCTACCTTCTTCAGTGACCTCCTCCAGCCTAGACAGGTCCAGGCAGCTGAGTGACAGGTGGCTGGCAGGAATTTGACAGCACCTGTCTGTGGGGTCATGTTCTGCCTTCTCCTGGTCAGCCATTTGCCACCCTTTGACTGTAAAGCCCTGGGTTCCTCCCCAGCTCCAACAGGCCAGCTAGGGAAGTCAGTGTCAGGGCTAAGGTCTTCACATCCCTTTGTCATCTGGAGGCCCAAGAAACCCAGTCTAACCTCTCAGGAGTAGAACAGTCCAGGGACAGAGTGCAGGTATACAGAGTGCAGGACACATGGCTGCCATCAACAGCCAATGACAAAGGTACATACATGTGTACCTGTCCTGTGTGGTTATCATCTAGACTCAGGACCTGAGTGCCCAAGCCCAAAGGAGAGGCAGGCTTCGCTAAGATGGATTCTGGATCAGGGACCACCTAAGAGCTGCCCAGTAAAGACCTCCGATAACAACAATGACGACTTTTTATTGTATACCCATCATGTGCCAGGCTCCCTAGTCAGTTATAGCCCATAACCTCACCTTGCCTTCAACCAGCAAGTCTGTGGCTCTGTAGTTAATCTCACTCCATTTCAAAGATAAGGAATGAAGGGACACTAGCCCACCTGAGCATGTGGCTCTGGCAGGCCTGTCCTTCTCCCCATTCCCTGCCTTACTAAAAACCATTAGATTATATTCCTAAAGCTAGCCCCCAAGGTCTAGTCCCTTATTTGGTCACTTCCTCCTCCTGAGGCTGACGACCAAGGTCCAGCTATCAAAGTATTGAAGCCCAGCAATCTGAAGCCCCCTTTGGCTGCCCTAATTAACATGCCCAATTAAAATTAAACACCTCATCCTAACACAGGGTTTCCCCCTTTACCTTTATAAACTGCCATTTGCCTATGTGCCACATCTGTCTCCTCTCTATCCAGAGGGAGTCCTTTGTCCCTCTGGGACAAATACACCTTCCCCCTTTCTCTTGTTCCCGTCCCCTTCTCCCTCATCCTCTATCTCTCATCTTTGTCCCTTATCCCTGCCCTCTGTCCCTCTGTGGCAAATCAATCTCCTTTGTGATGAGAACTTGGTCTTGGGGGTCCTGAGTCAATACTTTTCCTGTCAAGAAAACTGAGGTCCCCAGAAAGTGACCCTAGGATGGCAATGCCTGCATGGAGTTGACTGAGAGAGAAAAGCATGCTGGGCTTGGAGTTGTGTCTGACAGACTTGGACCAGGATGCTTCCCCTGAGCCTCAGCTTCAAATCTGTGCAGGTAGTATCAGCTCGAGTCCCTCACTACACGGCTCTAAGGAGTGTGGCATCTGCACACCACTCGGCCACAGAGCTCTCCAGTGTCTCTGTGTGGCCACCCACCTTTCCTCTTCCTCAAAATAAGTGCATCCGTGACTTGCCTCAAACTAAAAGGCTTCTGCCCAGCAAAGAAAAATCAACAGAGTGAAGAGCCAGCCTGGTATTGGAAGAAAATCATTGCTAGCTATCCATCCAATAAGAGATTAGGATACAGAATGGATAAAGAACTCAGAAATTGAACCACCAGAAGAATAAACATCCCAACCAATGAAAGGGCAAATGAGTTGAACAGTTCTCAAAAGAACTACAAATGGCCAACAAAGACACAAAAAGTATTCAATGTGTTTAGCCATAGAGGGATTACAAGTCAAAGATCTGATGAGATTCCATGTCATCCCTGTCAAGATGGCTGTCAAGAAAGGAAGCATCAGCAAATGCTGGTGTCTGTAGGGGGTCATATGAGTATTTGTGTGCGGCTGGTGTGTGTTGTGTAGCAGTTTCCCCTGAGCTTGAAACTCCATCCTTCAGGGACACTCCTTAAGACAGGAAGTAAACAACTCAAAATAGCTTCAGGAAGTACCTGAAACCGATCAGTTTCACTAGGCCCCTCACTCTTATAGACTGAACACTAAAGACAGCAGAGAGTCACTTGCTGCAAAGGGAGTCACTTGCTGCAAAGGAAGCAGAAACCAAAATGCCTAGAAAAGGAAGAGGCTAAGACTTGAGACACCTGGGAGGGACAGTCTCCAGCCTATTGAGCGCCTGCAGGCTGTGTAAGTGTTACAACTCTGAAGGGGGCAAGTTTTCCCTCACACAAGTGTTGCAGCTCTGAGGGAAAAGGCTTCCCCACTGGAAGTGTTGCAACTCTGAGGGGAGAAGTTTCAGGAAAAGGTATCCTGGCAGTCAGAAGCCAAGGAATACCACAAAGTTACACTGCACAACAAACCTCACACAAGAGATTTATTGGTAAAGACACAAGAGGATGCCTGCCTCTGCTCTGGTGAGAAGCAGCAGGAAACTGAGTGGGAGGCAGGCTTATATAGGGTTTCTTGGGGGAGGAATTTTCCAGGGTGGAGACTTCCAAGGTGGGGATTGGTGAGATTTCAAGCCAAGCCTAGGGATTGGTGGGATTTTGTGCTCAGGGATTGGTGGGTTTTGGACTCAGAGATTTGTGGGTTTTGGTAGGTTTTCAAACCCAGACGTGGGCTCCAATCTGTTGAGCTGCCTACAGGCTGTGCAGTGGGCTCCAGGTTCCCAGCTTTGTGAACTGTCACCCATGCTGGGGTGGGCTTTGGTGATACAGCTGTCTGTGAGTCATTTCTGCTCCTGTAAGTGATCCCTCATCCATATTCCTGTAAGTCACTCCAATAAAACTCCTTGGTTCACCAAATTGGACTTTGGTAGCATCCGTGCTTTGGTCTGTTGTGAGCTCCCTATCTGGAGTGAGTAGACACGTGTGTTGTATCTTTCTTGGAAAAGTTGGTCATACACAGTAGGACTATCAAGCAGTATGGCCACAGTAGATATCAGCATGGAGGTTCCCTACAGGACAAACAAGGCCCAGCTGTTGCGCTCTTGATTATGCATCTGAAGGAATAAAAATCAGCATATCAGAAATAAATGCACTTCCATGTTTGCTACCCAGTATCCACAATGTCCAAGGTACGGAACTAGCCTAGACACCCATAAACAGCAGCTGAATGCAGGAGGAAAATTATGTATACAAAATGAATAAATAGTGTCTATATAGTGGAGTATTATTTGGCTATAAAGAAGAATGGTGTTATGCCATTTGTAGAAAAATGGATGAAACTGAAGTGAAGCAAGTCAAGCCCAGAAAGACCAATATCATGTGTTTTCTTTCATATGTGGAAAGCAGAATATATGTATATGTACATATATACACGTATATATATATGTATATGTATATATACGTGTATATGTGGAGTTGGCAAGGCGGCAGAAGCCTGGTGACCTGAGTCTGATCCCTGTAACTGATGTAAATATGAAAGAAGAGAACTGACTCCACAAGACTGCCCTCTGATAGCTATGCGTATCTGTGCATACACACAAATAATAATTGTGATACACGTGAATAGCAATAACAACATGTATGATGGTAGAAGGCTGCCTACTTGAGGAAAGTGGGAGACAGCCAGGTTGAGGTGGGAGACAAGTCGGTGAAGTAGGGATAATATGATTAAAGTATCTTGTGTGCACCTTCTGAAAATGCAGTGATGAAACCAAAGGTTAGGAGGAGGGGGAGGAAGATGAGGAGGAGCCTTTGGAGCAGGAAGGATTCCTGTGGTGGGTCCCTCCTGGGGGTGTAGCCACTGGGCTCCATAGGATCTGCCCCAAACCAGCATTGTCTCAGAGCAGCTGTTTACCTGGTATGTGGACTATACACAGACAGGCTCCAATGGGAGTCCGGGGAGCGGGCAAAGAGCCCAGAGATGTTACCTTGGGAACATCATATTGTCCCCCAAACTTTGTATCTTCCTCTATAAAGTGGAGATACCGAGTGACCGGCTGAGTCACGTAGTGGCCTCTGAATCCCTGCTTTTAGGAAAACAGCCTAGTCCATACCTGCCCAGATTTCTGCTTGACTTTAAAGCCTACTGGGACTTGGGGTCCAAGGAACTCTAATTGTGTCTCCATGTCAGGCAAGACCCTAAGTCCCCTGAAAGAGCATCCATATCCAAAGAGGGACAGGCAACACTCGTGGGCACATCCTCTTCCCAGGCTGACTTTGGGAGGAACAGAATGAAAAAAGAAAGATGCTTAAGGGAGGCAGGAAGCTGATGACATGCCCCTGTCGCCCACGGAAGCACATCTAAGCACTTCCTGCCTGAACAGAGCAAAGCTGCCAGGATGTTGGTGGAGACTGGCCCCGGCCAGGAGGGGTGTTCTGACCACACGCTCAGAAGCTGAGGCAGGTGACTGTGGTGGCAGACCACCCCTCATTGCCCACATCCGTGGACACTTCACTCCCTCCAGCCTCATCCGACCTCTCTATCCTCACTCTGGGTTAGCCACACAAAGGGCTCCGCAGCTAGCGGCCCCTGTAGCGTTCAAGTTGCTGGTTCGCCCAAGTTCAGGGTCAAGGTGTTGGAATTCTTCCCTCTAGCAGAAGACTGCTCAAAAGGGGCCCTACAGAAATATGGCCAAACATCCCTGTCTCTCAAATGAAGAGTATTCATTTTCGGAAGAGTTTTCTCTGGTGTGCCCTGCCCCTCAACTCCAGCATCCCTTTCCAGAAAACATCCATACCAAGAAGATGGAAAAGCCACAGGAAGGAAACAGAGGCAGCTGGGCAGGAACCTGACATGGGGCTGGACAAGCCCACCT